>WBZZ01002253.1:302500-342500 GCA_019918135.1 Paulinella micropora | reverse complement strand
GATATAAATATAAAATATTATGTTATAATTATTGATTTTTTTCCCGTAGGAGGTGGCGCAGGAGCCTGTGGAAGTGCCATTTTTTTATCCCGTGGTGCGTGTCCAGTCGAATAAGTCGCTGAATCCAGTTGTGAAGACCGAGGGCAGTCCTAAAAAAGCCAGGGATCCCGTTGTGAAGACCGAGGGCAGTCCTAAAAATGGCAGTCCTAAAAATGCCAGTCCTGAAAATGCCAGTTTTGAAAATGCCAGTCCTGAGCAAGCTCGCTCACAGAGCTCGACCTTCCATTCAAAGAAACCTGAAAGGCCCGAACCGGAAACAGGGACTTCGAATCACGCAAAAGTTCATTTTCATACTTCGAGTCTGGATGTTCCAGAACGCACCGCGGATGGTCACGGTGGGGTTCATTTTCATTCTTCGAGTTCGAACGGGTTGGATGGTCCAGGACGCACCCCGTTGGATGGTCCACGAACCGCGTTGGATGGTCACGGTGGGGTTCATTTTCATACTTCGAGTCCAGGACACACCCCGTTGGATGGTCCACGAACCGCTTTGGATGGTCACGGTGGGGTTCATTTTCATACTTCGAGTTCGAACGGGTTGGATGTTCCAGGACACACCCCCTTGGATGATCCAGTACACACTCCTTTGGATGGTCAAGAAAGCAACCAAGTCGTGAGAGGTGCGAGCGCCCGGATGTTGCAGGAGGTCCCACAGCAGCGGCAAGAAGTGCGAGCAACCCAGGTGGCACTGGGTGTTAGAACTAGTAATGGACCGGTCCTGTCAGAGTAACTGTCGATAGAGCCATTACTTATGATCCGGCTAGTCATGTTACGTGGCGCGGTCAGGTGGCGCCTTTCTAAGTTATTAACAATGTACAAATTAATTAGATCCTAGTCCACTACAGCATAACCGTACAGTCACGGTATCTTGACTCTTATTGCTTAATACTTAGTAATTATTACTATATTACCATATTTTCTGGTACTGCGTTTTATGTTCATATATTACCAAGGTGGTGAGGTTGGTTTGCAGGTTTCCTTTTTGGTTAGTTTGAATCTCAGTAAAATGTGGTAGACAACTGGGATCCCGGAGCCTTCGGTTAACAGGCTAGCTTCACTACCCTGACCTTCATATTGTACAAAGGGTTATCATACTGAGCTTTGTAGTGCTTCTCTGTGTGAAGCCAAAGGCAGGAAAGATGAAAATAACACTTTAGGAAAGCTGACAGTGTCAGTTTCCAGCGCTGTCTGTTGATGTTTCTTTCCATCGATGGATTGCGAAGTGCAGAATAGCTTTGATCCGTAGAGCATATCCGTGCGGCGTGTAGATCGACGGCATGTTAAAAGCTGCTTGTTCGCCAAGGTTCTTCATGAAGACTTGAGCATGCATTCCGAAGCCACCGAAGCTAGACATGACAAACAGGATAAATTCAGCGCCGGCTTGCCTGCATCCTTCCGCGTGTTTGTTGATTTTTTCTGCTTCACGCTTCTCGATGGCAGCATTGACGTCGCGAATCGTATCTTCGACATAGGACGGAGCGATGGGGTTGGTGATGGCTAGATCAGTGTCAAGCTGTAGCTTGGAGGTAGTAGACGCAGAGGGAAAGACAGCAAGATCGACCCATCGTTTCTCATCGTTGTAGTAACGAGGCTCAAGCGTTGCATTCATTCCACCTACCTTAGACACATCCTCATACAATAGCTTTACAAGGCCATCGTGCTTGAGCTTGGCACCTGTTCCACGCTTGTGTGTGCATGTGTTGTCAGTGTGTGTTTCGAATGCAGAAAGAGAGATGAAAGTGTTTTTGCATTCGTAACAAGCATAAGGTCCTGGGTCGGGAGGCCGCTCTTTTGATTGATCAACAAGGCCAGCGCGTCTTTGCCCCATGAGATCCCATGCCTGATCTTTGAGAAGGAAATATGAGTGTATGGGTGGGCAAGTAAGGGCAAGATTGGCTCCTTCAGCAAGTAAGGCATTCTGGCGGGCACGTTCTACATCAGGGACATCACGTGCTCGCCAGCTTTCGAAGCGCTGTAAATTGTGTTGTGTGAGGAAGCATTTTTGTAATTTTGCAAAACGCATGGTGTAGGCGGGCAAATCAGCACGAGCAGTTAGAAAGGGACTCAGATCAGAACAAACATAGTGTTCAAGGAAAGAACTGCAAGAAAGTGTTTTGCTTTCGTTGCAGAGGGGAAGGAGAGTGGTGATAGGGATAGGAAGCTCGGCGCCGCTCGGGAACTTGGTCACTGGGTTGTCATTTGCCTGAGCGCGCAGCCGGTCTAGAGTGGGAAGAGCTTCTAAGAACAGAGGGGGAGGATGATATTTCTCAACACTCAAAGTATTCACTATATATTGAGGGTTGACTATCTCGAAAGCTTTCCAGATCCTGGGTGCAGCATCAGCAAGTGATGCTGCGTAGGCGATAGGGGCGAGAGCTTTTACGTCAGATAAACCGAAGCCGCATGAGTGTGTGGGGAGGCATGCTTGAGTGCGAACAGATGCCTGCACATCATCGGGCAGTGAGTGGAACGCTCTTGCATCTACACCGAAGACATGCAGAAAAGTGTCATGCATGTGTTGATCGATTTGGTTGATGATGTTGGTAAAGAGAGAAGTAGCGCATGACATGAACAAGGTAGCTGGGAAGTGTTTTAGATAGAGTGTGGTATGCAATTTGATGTGGCATGCGCTCGTCCTTGAGAGCTTCGAAGACAGGTGTGATTTTTGATAGTACGTCCTTGGATATCTCATTCATCATTTCTTGCTTCCATTCGTCATCGTTGAAGTTGCCGATCACACCCTTGAGTGTCTTTGTCCATCCGCGCGTGATTGGCTTTTGATGCTCGGCTGCAAAGTCAATGAGGGACTGTGGCAGCGGAGCACGTGACGGCCAGAGGATGCATTCGATGGTGAAGTTGAGATCGTAAGGCTTGTTGGCGATGAATTTTCTGGTAGCAGTGACGACCGATTCCGTATCAGTGCCGACGAAGTGGAAATTGTCAGCGTATGATACACATTCAGCCTCAGTGTCCTCAAGCGCTTTCTCAGTAAGGTCGATCATAGAGTTGCACGCAAGAAGCATAGATAGTGAGCAACCCTGGTTGCATCCATCGTTGTGGCACATGCCAATGTGCGGTTTGCCGGATCGATCTTTGTAAACAATCCATGTTTCCGCGTCGTTGCTGTACTGCAGGTCGATGCAACCGTAGTGATATTTGAGCTTCTCTCGACGGTATGCGGCCTGGAGCATTGCTTTTCTTTCTCTGCTGTTGAAAAAATTCGCAGCGTCCAGGATAATACAGGCAGGAGAGAGAGGGGTGGCAGGACGAGAAGGAGTGGGAGGGCGGGCGGCAGGACAGGATAGGATGGATTGGATAGTGAGGATGGCTGCTTGATTTCCGCCATTTTGACCAACCACATATTGTGTGCGGTGGAGGAGGTTGGTTTTACCTGGTACTCGGTCGTGCTTAATGGTGATAGCACGATGTACGATAGAAAGGAGGCTGATTCCCCACGAGAGTGGTCTCAGCTTTTCTTTCTTTTCATTGTACCATTTTCCCATGCCGTCTCGAACACGTAGGTGCGGTCTTGTCATAGCGGGGACGTTTTTTTTTTTTTTTTTTTTTTTTTTTTTTTTTTTTTTTTTTTTTTTTGTTGAGCAAAGTCGGCTTGTGTGCTTTTTGTCTTGTGTTTTTATTGTGTCTACTGTACTAAATTCAAATGTTTTTGTACATTCTGGCTTCCCACACCATACCATACGGTTCCCTACCAATTTTTGTTTTGTGCTTGCAAAATTGCATGTGTTTGCTTGTGTTACGTGCCTTTTTTTGGAAATGCTTCCCACCATCTTGTTTTTCTTCCCTTCTGTTGCCTACACATCATACCTTGCTGTGTTTTGTGTTCTCATATGTTCCTATACTGTGCTTATCCACTTTTGCATAGAAATTTGTGTGTGCATGAGTACTTGCATGTGCTTTTTTCCTCTATAACGGACACCATAAAGTTGCTGCCTCCTGTTGCTGTCCGCCATTTTGTTTTCGTCCCTTTTGTTGTCCCTACATGTTGTTTTATTGCAAATTTTTGTGTATTGTTGTTGTATGCATGTTGTGTGATTGAAAAATGCTTGTGTGCATGATTGGTGTGTTTGTTTTCGCTGTGAAAGGGGGTTGTGAAATGTCGTTATTCTGTTTTTGTCTTGTTACTGTTTGCCCTACTTGGCACTCTTGTGAAATACATGTATCATATACCTGTTTTCTTTGTTTTCTCTTAGCTTACATGTTGGTTGTCTTGAACATGCACAAAACGTGTGTTTTTATGTTTGTTTTCCTTGTCCTTGTCAGCTTTGTTTTCCTTATCTGTCTGTGCACTTTTTTTTTTCTACAACTATTTTATGTGTTTGTGTCAAATACCTTTCCCCTTGCCTTGCCCTGTGTTCCTACATTGTATTTACATGTCCCCCAAGTAATGCCACCCTTCAATTCACATTTTCATTCATGTTTTCCGTTGCCACTCACGACATGAATGTTTGTATTTATCAATTTTTTGGTTTTTGTGTGTCTCTCCTTGTTCACACTCACCTATGTGCTATGTGTAGTCTTTTTTGCTTTTCTGTGTTTGTTCTTGTTGTATATGATGTGCTCTTGGAATCTAATGACAAGTTTTTATTTTTTTCAGGCTTTCTGCATGCAGGCTGCGCTTCCTGTTTTCGGGCCCCCGAACTTCGCCGACTTGATGTCGGAGCGACAACTCACCAACATCATGGAGGGGTGGAATAGGGGGTGGCCCGCCGCTGTGCGGGGGGAGGAGTATGTTGTCACCTTGCGCTGCTTTGTGAACAATGCCTGGCCCCAGCACGTTGGGGGGGGGGGGGGGGGTCTCGTCCGGCCATCCGTGCCGAACGTCCGGTTGCCCCCCCCCCCCCCCCCCCCCCCCCCCCCCCCCCAACGTGCCAGCCCCGAACCCCCAACCCGGTCCAAAACCTAAAACAAATTTGCAAATTACCAGGATTTATTTTTGTTACCTAAAACCACCCCAGTCGCCCTGGTCCGCAGGGCTTTAGGGCAGGCTGTAATCACAGCCATAACGTTGAGGCGGGGAAAACCTGGACTTTGCCAACGTCTCAAACTTCGACCACCCCCCGAGTACAGTCAGAGCCATGCTTCAAGGCACGGGCATAAATATTTTCAAGGACACAGTAAAAGATGACCCAACCCTGCCCTTTCGCGGAGTAATAGCTGTAGGGTTCCCGGATCTGCATAATCCGGCGGCTGCCATCACGGGGCAGCCGCCAGATGTCAATATGGACATCTCTGTCTTGACAGCGTACAGGAATACGTTGAGGCGGGTGGCGATAGAACTCAAAGCATAGGTAGAGGTTACTAAAAAAAAATATAAAAAAAGGGAGCCCAGCAGCAGCGGTTCCCCACCCCCCCCTTTGTTTCTTTTTTTTTCAAACATTTTCTTCTTCTTCTTCTACTTTTTCTTCTTCTTCTTCTTCTTCTTCTTCTTCTTCTTCTTCTTCTTCTTCTTCTTCTTCTTCTTCTTCTTCTTCTTCTTCTTCTTCTTCTTCTTCTTCTTCTTCTTCTTCTTCTTCTTCTTCTTCTTCTTCTTCTTCTTCTTCTTCTTCTTCTTCTTCTTCTTCTTCTTCTTCTTCTTCTTCTTCTTCTTCTTCAGAATCTTCTTCAGAATCTTCTTCTTCTTCTTCTTAGGATGCCAAGGAGGAGCTCAAGGAGGAGGGCACCTTCGTGCTGGTGGCGACGTTCCGGTGGATTCGCTACTGGCGGGTCACCGCGGTGGGCGACATCACCATCAACGTACCGCAGTTTAGGCCGGGGTACCACAAGTTGGTGGTGATGTCCTGGGTACTCTCTCTCTCTCTCTCTCTCTCTCTTCTCACCCCTCCCCCACCTCCCCCCCCCCCCCCCCCCCCCCCCCCCCCCCCCGCAGGACGAGGAAGCCAAGGGGACGGAGGGCCCTGGGTGGCGATTGGCATTGCTCATGAGCAGCGGCCGTGGCTGGTTTTACCTCAACAAGGATGAGGGAACCCACAGGGGAAAGCCCTTCTACGCCTCCTACATCAACAGTCCCCCCCCCTATGAGGTAGTCCAGGGTCCGGCACAACCGGGATGAGAAGGGAAAAAATGCAAACGGAAGCCCCTGTCCCCCTTGAGCTTTGTCTTCAATTCCTCAGCCCCCTTGACTGCGAGCAATGCAGAAATGGGGGGCTGAGGCTGCGGGAGCACGTCCAATCCCGCCTCGAACAGTATGAGAAGCGAGTTAGGGAGGGGGAGGTGATGGTAGAAAAATGTAAGTTAACTCTTAGTGGGAGTAGGGAGAGTGCGGAGAGGGTAGCTAGAGAGGAGAAAGAGGAAAAGAAGGGGAGGGGGGGGGGGTTATTGAATGTTTACGATGAGGAGGATGAGAGTGAGAAAAAGAAATATGAGAAGATGGATAGTCGGAAAAAGAAGGGAAGGAGGAAGCAAAGGTAGATGGGGAGGGGGAGGGGTAAAGAGGGGAGGGGGAGGGGGAGGAAGACGAAGATGAGCCCTGGACCCCCCGCATGCAATTGGATCGCCATGTTGAGCGGCTTCTGGAAGTGAACGTGGACACCGACGACGACGACGGGCCAGAGGTAATTCATGCATGCATATATACATACATACATTTCATGCATGCAATGAATATGCATACACTTATATACACACACAGGAAGAGATCGCTGCCCCGCCCGCGCCCGCACCGCCCGCCCCTCCGAACAGTTGCGGGCATTTGTGTACCGGCTGTAAAAAGCAATGGAAGCTGCCACCCTACTGCGGGTGTGAAGCGTCGCCCTCGCAGTAAGGGCGCAAAAGGCGCAAAAAAGTATAAGTCGATGAGAACGGAATACGCAGAGGCGAACGATTGGGTGGACCCAGAGGTCCAGCCCCCCCCCCCCCCTCTTTTTTTTTTTTTTTTTTTTTTTCTCAAACACTTCTTCTTCTTTCTTCTTCTTGCTTTTTTCTTAGGTTGCCCGCCGCCGCAACGCAGCGGCCTCAAGCTCAAGCCCCTACCCACCCCCCCCCCCGCCCCGCTCCCGCGGCAGCTCAAGCGGCCTCAGTGCCAGTGCGCCCGCCCCGGCCCGTGCTCTTCCACGCATTCGGGCTGGCACCTTGGCGCTGCGTGCAGCGCTAGGGCCCGCCAGCCCGTGAGAAGCTTGTCTTCTCTCTCTCTCTCTCTCTCTCTTTTTTTTTTTTTTTTTTTTTTTTTTTTTCTTTAGGTGTCGCTGGCTTCAGCATAAACTGCAAAATCGATTTTTAACCGTCACAATAAGACATTTTTTGGTTAAGTTGCTAGGAATTATTATATATTAATAAAACGTTTTATTACAACAACGTAACTTTTATACACGGAGGCCGGTTTAATATTAATAATAATGAAATTGTATTAATACTTGAATACATTTATTAATAAAAAAAAAATCCTCATCCGCCCACATCCTCTCCTTGCTAAGACCTATTAGAAAGTCTAAGTCAACTTCTGCTGCAGCGCGGCACTCTTCTTCATGTTTCTGGAAAGGTTTTTTGTACACGCAGTAATTAGCACAAATTGAGCAACGGAACTTGTAGTCCTTTTTCAATGTACCCCCGGAACTTGAACTGGAGCTCTTTTACGCGATAGTTAGCCTGTAAAAGCTCTAACATCCACGTATCGCGACTAGTGTTACGCTTGAAAAAAAAGCTGTGAATGCATGTTGTTCACTATTAATAGCTCTAGCGACTGGCAAGAAAACCAGTAAATAGTTCCGTGAGCCTTCAAAAAAAAATGCGATATGATTAACGGTAACTTGATGCATGTATGGAGTAATGAAGTCCGGATCGAAAATACCGTAAGGATATACATCCTTCCTGCGCATAACGGGCCCATTCTCACCTCTCACTTCCTTCCCATCCCCCCGCCAGTAAACGATATCGTTTGGTTCACCGCTTCTACCCGGTGACTTCAAATACCAAGTCCCATCCTCGATGAAAGGATGAGGGGGGCCTTGATATTTCATGGAAGTGAGTTCAAGGAAGAACGAATGAGTTTGCTTCCGCATGGGTGAAAATACGAGGATTGTTGATTTTGCAAAATTGAGTCCACCAGCCCTCGCAAAAAGTCTTAATATTTTTTCAGCGGCCCGGGCAGAAAATATTTTCAAAATTCAAATTGTCTTCGTAAATTTCCGTCATAAAACGTCGCAACGCTACCCCGCGATCAAGACCTGTCCATTCATGTTCTTTTTTGTCAGCATTGTACCGACATTTAAAACCGGAAATTACCTTTCCCGCCCTGCCACTTGTGCCTGCAAGTATAGCTTTGAACTGCGCGAGTCTTGCGTCAAGGAACGCGTACGGGGAATCAGGCGGAATGTCCAGGCTCCAAGGGACACGAGGCTTTCCTGTCAAAATCTCTCGTATAATATAATCGGTCATGCGGCCGCACACACGCAACATCATGTGCAGCAAGTCGGGTATGTGTCTTTCAAGTGGGACGAAGTGAAAAAGTGATGTGTATGTTTTTTTCCGGGATGTGATGCATCATCCGTGCTTTTTCTAGTCACACCTCACTCTACCTCTAAATCTGCTCTATCGTCTGAACGGTACGTGCACAAAAAACAAGAGTTATCGGAAGAGGCTGCTTTATGCCCGGTGCATGAAAGCAGCCACTTCATGTCACCGGTCACAAAAAGTTTAACCTTGTAATGGCGGCCGGTGTCCGGGATGTCCATCCAATATTTTCGAGTTGCTCCAGGTAAGCTAAACGCTCACCTACAAGTTATTAATAAAAATTTATATCAATAGTATTAATAAATAAAACTAATTCAATTATTAATAAAGCTAATTCAAGTATTAATAAAACTAATTCAATTATTAATAAAGTTTTATTGTTAATAACTTAACGGAAAGAGAGAGAGAGAGAGAGAGAGAGAGAAAGATTTAGGAAAATCCATGGGGAAACGAACAAATGTTAGCTTCCTCATAGATTTTCCTAGTAAGCGAGAAGCAAAAAGAGAAAAAACGAAAAGAAAAAAAAAAAAAAAAAAAAAAAAAAAAAAAAAAAAAGAGAGGTTTGACGTTAACGTGGGGGCAGATCAATAAAGAACTGCCCCTACGCTAACTTCAAAAAAAATTAGAGCAACAACCGCTCATACTGCCTTAGCAGTTCTGCCCCCTCCTTATGCCCCCACGTTATGTTACCTGCGGACTGCTTGAGCTTCTCCAGCTCTTCCCCGCACCTAGAAATGAGGACAGGGAAGATCCCCTCTTGACTGGTAGGGTGCGGAAAGCCCTGCACCAATTTCTTTTCAGCATCAACTGCAAAAACCTTGATCGACCACAGTACTGAATTGAGAGTTGCCCCAGTTTTTCTTCCATCCCCCCCCACTGGTATCATCAGCGTATCGGCTTCCCCTCCCCCATCCTTCATCCATTTTGCTTCCAACTCCGTTAGAATCGTGTAGACATTCGCACTCGCAGATAAACCATCTGCTGAAACCTTGAGATCGTACTTCAAATTTACTTCTTTTGTTAGTTCTTTTCTCTTTTCCGCCAACTACATCACACAAATTGCTATGAAAAGAGACAAGAAAAAAAAGCAAAGCTGACCTTCTGGCCAGACAGAAATGGATGCTGGACTGCTCCCAACAAAGTCCGAACTTTCTTATCCGACATGACATTGCAATCCATGTGCAGGAGTGCCTGGTATGCTATATCTGCTATCTCTTTCTCGTCAGGCAGGGCAGCATAGTTTTCATACATTTCTTTCACCATTTCATGATAATCATTCACCTCTGCTTCTGTCAACCTATGCTCCTCACCTAACATTCGCCTAACCTCCCCTACCACAGCCCCACACCTCTGCTTTCTCTGTCTCCTAGTCTGCTTGGACACCTTCTCTAGCACTATCTCTTTCCCCACATACTTATCTATTCTACACCTATCATCTGTCTCCTGCCACTGCCACATCTCTCGCAGGTATGGCTCTCCTGTTCTACCCACACACCCATTCGCATCTGGCACTTTTACTGGCGTCATCTTCTCCCTCGCTACACCCCCCCAGTACTCCTTTCTGGTCATATAATGCACTCCAGCCCCTTTGGGAGTGATGACAGAAAATTCCATTTCAAAATTCTCGAGAAGCTCTGCCCCCACTTTGAGAGATTCTGCCCCCACTTCGAGAGAAACTGCCCCCGTCCCACGGCCATACTGCGGGTCCTGTTCCCGTTGCTCTCGCACGAAAGAAGCCTTGTCCAACTTCTGCTTTTTTGCTTTCCTTGAAGAGTTACGAACTGCCTGCTGGGACAGCTTTCCACATTTCTGTTTGCCCTTCCGTAGTAGATAAATACACAATTTACTGGGTCGTTTTTTTTCCTCAAAAACGACCTTCGTAAAATGTATCGCACCCCCTCCTATTGATTTCCCAGTAAAATAAATACAAAGAAACAAAAACAACCAAATAGCCTTATACAGCACACTTCAAGAAAACATGTATATATCATAAAAAGAAAATTCTATCTTATATAGATGGATACTCGCAAACAGAAGAGAGCGGAATATGTAAAGGAAAGAAGAAAACAGAAATACACCTGTGTATGTGGTAAGGTAATAGGTATATATGGAAAATATCAACATGAAAAATCTGACTTTCATAGAGACTTCTTCGCGGAGAAAGAAGAGGTTATGATAGGAGGACATAAAGTTATTCGTATAACTCGTAGAAAGGATGACATTGAAAGGTATTATAAAAAAAAATGTAAAACCATTTAAAGAAATAAATATTATTACTTATATAATATGTCTTCTATAATGAAACAAGCGGACAAGGAATTGAAAGAACTATATAACTTACATTTTCCAGAAGCACTAGCACACGATAGAAGGAGTAAAAAATACACAAGAAGAGAAACGCTTCAACGATATAGTAAGGCTTTTAAGTTTTGGAATGAACAGAGAAACATAGCATTACTAGCTGATCCGACCATGTTGAATATCCACAAATGGCAAATTTGTGAAGAAGCAATCGCACAACTTAAATTAAGGGTGATGATTGTATTAAATAATAATTTAATTTAAAATGTAAAACCATTTAAAGAAATAAATTATATTACTTATAATATAGATATGGGGAGACATAAGAAATATCTCACACCTGAAGACAAACGAAAGGCGAATAATGAAAAAGCAACTGCTTATTATCATAAGCACCGCGAAGTAGTAAATATAAGAAGAAAGGAAAAATTGAAAGAACGAAACAGGAAACTTAAAGAGTATGAAGAAATGAAAGCAAGAGAGAAATTGTAATGGGTGAAAATACTTTTTTGCTTCAACATAAATTAGACGATGATATCATAGTATCAACTAAAATTAATTTCTATTTAAATGTAAGATTTTTTATTATATATAATATCGGTAAAACAATTTAATTTATTTTATTATTTTTATATCCATATCAATATAAAAGTAATGCCACCACCACTACCACCCAGACCAACAAAGGAGAATGTAGAACTAGCGAAGGTAAGGGCGAATTTGAGGAAAACTAAGACTAGAGAAAACAAAAGGGAATTTAAAGTAGTAGAGTTAAAATCTAGGCGGGACAATAGATTAAACTCTCTTACATACGAGAAGCAAGGATTAAACATAAACTTTTACGATACTGACGTATTAGAGCGAGAGGTTCTAATTCCTATACTATTAGATGCTAAAAGAAATGGTATGACAGGAAACGCCGATGTTCATATTACTATTACATACATAACAGACCACGAAGAATTAAATAGATATTATAAAAAGAAAACATTTAATTCGTTTCAAATAAAAAACTATGATGATTTTATTGAAATGTTGAATGAGTTTAACATAAGTAATATTGAAGCATCTGGATTAGGTTATGACCGAATCATTGAATATGCTAAGGTAGTAGTAATTCAAGAAAACGGAGGCGGATGCTATGAAGGGAAATATAAATGTAAAAAAACAAAATCAGAAGAAAGTATATTAATATCTCCCGCTAGCAAAAATAATAATTGCTTATTCTTTCTATGTAAAGACATTCTTAATATGCCACTCATTAACAGAAAAAGATGTAATGATATTAGAGAACAATTCAATCTTTCTAATGATTGTCCAATTCCATTTTCTACAGCGGTAAAAATCCTTAATGCTTTGATAAAGGAGGGGAAGACATACGAAATTACGAATGCTTATACAAAAGAAACTATAAGCACAAATAATATCGGAGAAGAAGCAGACATTATGATTTTCTTGGAGAATAATCATTATTTCGGATTAATCAAAAGATATAAAAGCAAATGCGAAAAATGTTTGTATGAATATTTCGATAAGCACACATGCAACCCAAAAAGAATAAATTATGCTAATACTAGAATTTTAAAGAACGGACAACGACATTTAATAACTAAATTCCACAAAGAAAAATACAATAACAAAAATGAAATTCTTCATTATGACCTAGAAGCATGGAGAAACAAAATGATTTCTGATGGATTTGATATCCACGACTGCTATATAGTCGGATATACACAAGGAACTGAGGGATTTAAATATTTCGGTGGTAAAGATTGTATTTCTAAATTTCTTGATTTACTCTTAGATAGAGGAAGAAAGTTAGCAATAGAATGGTCTAACAAACAATCACATAATCCAGTCAAGAAAGTAGCAGGAGTAAGAAAGAAAAAGAAGAAAGATGAAGAAGCACCGATTTTATATGTGAATGGATTTAACGGGGCGAACTTCGACCACTACTTCATTAAACAGGAATTAATAAGAAGAGGTATTAAACCAAAATCACACATGATTAATAATGGCTCAATAATTTCTTTACAATTTGAAAATATTAAAATGTGGGATATGTGTAAGCATACTCAGGGGACATTAAAAGAAAACTTAGAAAATATGAAATGTAAAACTCTTAAAGGAGATTTCGACCACGACCAAGCCGCAGAATGGGAAATAATGAGTGAAGAATTAAGAAATAAGTGTCTTGAATATTTGAAGTGCGATGTTATGGGATTAAAAGAGTTATATGACAAAATAAACACAGAGATATTTGAAAAACACTCGGTGAATTTAACTTCATACATTTCAACTTCAAGCCTCGCCTTCAATATCTGGAAGAAAATGATTGATGGTAAGCACGATGTGAGACTTCCAACTATTGAACAAGAAAAAGCATTCAGAAAAGCAGTAATAGGAGCGAGAACATATCCAAGCAAAAAAAGATTTGTTTCAAAACAATACAGGACTACTTAGCAGGGAAAATCACATTTGATGAATTAACCGATTATTTAGTTGATGCGGATGTCGTATCTTTATACCCAACAGCGATGCTTAATTTATTCATGGTTGGAGAAATTAAGATGACTATCGCACCATTTGATTATAATAATCTTCCTATCGGTATTTACAATGTTGATTATATCTCGCCAAAAGACATATTACATTCAAGAATAGGACAGAGAAATAAAATGGGCTCCTTAAAATGGAATTTAGCGGATATGAAAGACCAATGGCTAACAAGTGTTGATATTGAAGATATGATTAAGGAAGGCTACGATATAACAATTCATAAAGGATACTATACAGAGGAGGCAGAACCAGTATTCAAAGAATATATATTAGAAATGTTTAAGGCGAAAGAAAATAGCGAAAAAGGAACACCGCAATATTTGTTAGCCAAACTATTTATGAATTCGTTATACGGAAAGATGATACAACGACCGATCCCGACAGAAGCAGAATATATTAAATCAAATGAGGAGTATTGGAAATTTTGGACGAAAAATTATATATCCGATGTGGTTGAATTCAAAGATAAAGACGGAAACAAACTATGGCATGTATCAGGAATTCCTAGAAAGGAAGAAATAATTGAAGAGAGCATAACTAAACCTTCTCATTACGGGGCTTTCATTTTAGCATATAGCAGACGAATTATGTATAACTACATAAAAGAGGCTAATCTAAATAAAGGCATAGAAGCCGACTTCTATTACACCGATACCGATAGTTTAGTGTTGCATGTTATGTTTGCCAAACTTATTAAAAGACTTGGAGATAAATCTCTCGGTGGAATAACAGATGACTTAGGAGATTGTTGTAAGATAATAAGAGGAATATGGATCGCTCCAAAATTGTATATGTTAGAATTTACAACGAATGAAGCCTTTCTACCTTACCTTACTAAGAATGACTTGAAACATAAAGACAAAGGAGTTCATATAATCGAATGCTACGAAAATGAAGGAGTAAAAAAGAGATACTACCATCTCCGCGGTAAGGGGTTGAATTCAAAAGGGCTAAATCCAGAAGTATATGAAAAGATGGATTTAGGAGAAAGCATTGAAAATGTTAGAGATTTTCAAATGAAGAAAATTCATTTATCACGAAATAGCAAACAGCAAAACATTAACCATTTCAGCATAATTCATACTATAAACATAAAAAAGAAAGTAAATGAAAATAAATGGTCGGGCCGTGAGTTTATCAACGAAAATGATAGTATCCCTTACGGCTTTGATATTTGAGAATTTAATCATAATTAATTAATTTTTTTTTCATAAAATTTTTTACCACTCTATATAGACCAATGACCTCCCTCACCAGACTATCTGAAAAATTTGGACGACTTTCAATTGAGAAGAATAAGGAATACTTTTCAGTAAGAGATGTCCAACAGATGATTGACGAAGAAATTAAGGCAATTGAAAAAAGTAGAGAAGGCAAGCCAAAGGATACTTTTCCATTCGGCAAATACAAAGGAAAAAAAATTCAAGATGTTGCTACCATTGACAAACCATATCTTGAATGGGTTATGAAACAGCCGTGGTTTGATAAATTTACTGACATTAAAAGTGAAGTAAAAAAATATATATGATATTTTGTTCTGACTTTGTCATCACAAAACATCGTTTTCTTTTAATTATTTTTTACTTTAATGCTTTCGATGTTTTATGAAGATATTAAAAATATCTGAATAAAATATCTTATATATAAGATGGCCGACCTCAACACCAAACAAGACTACTTGAATGAAATTGAAAAATGGAACCTTGATGTTCTATTAAAAAAGCCCACGATTAAATGGACTAAGCCTGACATTGTTTCTTTCTATGAGCAATACAAGCCGAGGGACGACAATGTGAAAGTAGTTATTCCATTGGAGACCATAACGGACAACTCCAACGTAGTTGAAGATGTGTCCTTCGTACAACATGCGACCTTTACTGCTCGAAAGAGCGTAAGCAATATCGAAGATATTGTCGGTCAGCAAGAAGAGAGCACTCCTTTTAAGGCGACTGACTTGAAAGAGACTGGAATTACCGAAATCAAGGCTAATGTAGGAGAAGAGATAGCGACTGCTACATGTACAGAAGAAGGATGTATATTAAAGAAAGATGTTGTTCTTCAATATGGTAAGTATAAAAAAATGAAAATTGAAGATGTTGCTAAGATCGATAAACCATACCTTGAATATTTAATTCAACAACCTTATTTTAATAACAAAGATGCGGTAAAAAAATATCTGTTGATATTTTTGTTCTATTGTATTTTTTTTTTTGGCTTTAATTGCGGGTCTTCTATAAAAATTAGCAATAATATTGACATTTCCTCCTCCACCAGCAGAGACAGACTTCTGTGTAAAAGTCAATACATCACTCGGCAATAGGTATATATTATAACTTCTAAGATTGATTTGTTGAGTTGAAGCACTATTTACATATAGTTTAAAAATTGTTGTTCCGTTTGCGATAGCACTCGCCTTTGTGTCAGTATCTACAATTGAATACTTAGAATCAACATCTGCAAAACCTGCGCCATTTAGTGTTCCATTTAATACCATTCTGACAACATTTGACTTAGTATCTTCATTTGTAATACTTATCAAAGTGGGATAAACATTTGAATAATTGGTTAAATTAGCACCGCCCGCATCAAATGTTGCTTTATTCCTGATACTAATAATAGGGCTTTCAGTTGTGTTTGCTGCTTTACTTCCTTCCACTTCGTTTGTTATACTTGTGTTTAATCGTATTCGTTCCCTCAATGAATAAACTAGCACTCGCTGTTTTAAGAGTTTGTATTCCAGTTTTTGCATCATTTCTCATTACTGCTGTAAAAGGTAATGTTGTATTTCGCAGGCTTACACCATTATTAGCATTCGCATAGTCAATCATATGAACTAATTGAAATAATCCTGTTATGGGATTTTCAATATAAAACTTAATAGCACCAAAACCTAAATATTGAAATTGAATTTGAAATACATTTCCTTTACTCCAGTCTAAGTTTGGCATAGCCGAAGTTCCATCGCAAAGGTCGTCCCAGTCTTCTTGGTCAATATAATCTGCAGCACCTCCCGCATAATGTGCGATATTCATTCCTGCTTGATTTTTGTAAAAATAAAATCCATCGTTAAGGTCATTTCCTATTCCAATATATGAATAGTAATCTTTTGTATCGTCCGTTGTCCATAGAGCAGTAAATCGGGCTAGGACCCCCATTCCAGTTCTATATTTTATTCTCCTTTTACTTACCAATCTAGCATCTGCCGTAGCATCCGCTGTTGTTTTCAATTCAGCCATATTATTCAAAAATGACACAGACGATTTTGTTTCTGTTTTTGTCCATATCCTTGTATTAATGGTATATGGAAAGATTTCTTGTAATACTGGTGTTAATTGACCTACTACTGCTTCACCAAAAGCGGTTTTGGAATTATTTGTTTCAATATCACCATCATATCCAACCCTGACATTTATAAATTCTCCGTCAGGATTTTGTGCGATTAAATTTCGCTGGTGGACATTTGAGAATTTCACTTCGTGCTACGCACTCTCGTTTATTCTCAAACGTCGTTTCCTATATTATTATACAAAAAAAAATATTTAATCTATTAATTTTTACTTTTTTTTATCACGATGTTTTATAAGCGAGATGCGACAGCATGAAGCGAATTCTAAAATATCAACTCATCAAAATTTCAATTCCCTTAACAAGCACACTACGTTGAAGAATGGCGAATGTGTAATGGTTTTGGATAGCATTGGAGTAGTCGCCGAAAAATTCATATCGTCTCTCAGTGTCTAGGCTTAACCGCTCACCTCATAGCCGTCGGTGTCCTTATCGCATAGCGGGCGGTTATCCCAAGTATCTACGTGGAACCAGTTGTAATGATAGACATCGCTGTTTAGGATAGCACTTCCCTTCAACTTATCCTTCAAAATCATATAGTCTTCATTCTCAGAAGTGTCAATGTCAAATTGTTGGAGACGAGTTCCATCAAGGGTTGTGTAATAAGTAATAACTTTACCATCTGCTCTATTGTCATTATCAAAAGAAGTATTAGCACTCTCAGTGCTGTAAAGACAGATGTATAGATACGACAAATTCTCTCACCCTGCGAGCGATTCATTTTGATAACAAAATTTTGCTGAGTTGTTTGATAGACTTTGCTTCCAAGCGATAGGATACTCAATCTTAAACGGAAAACCTTCACCCGCAATCTTTTGTTGGACGCCGAGGATGACATTCGGGTCGTCTCAACAGCAAGGAATAGATTTAGGTTAGAGACAATAGCGCCAGCGGTCGTAGCGGCAGCACCAGCAGAGATAGCACTCGCATCAGCACCATAGAATGAAGAGCGGTTGGTTTCAGCCCACACAATACGCAAATCCAAAATTTCATTAAATCCGATAGTCTTATCCAGTTCAAAAATAGTGCCAAACAGCATACCCAGAGGAAACTTAACATTAATAACAGGGGTAGCAGTATTATCACCACCGCCTTCAAAATACTTAGCCTCCTCAAAAGGAACATTAACAAGGCTATAATTCCCAGCAGTGCTATCAGCGAGAGCAGTATCATCGTGGCGACAAGCATTAACAAGAGGCACTTTGTAGTATGCTTGAACTGCAGCCTTAAGACCTGCGGTATCCGCCGCATCAGTAATTGTCTTTCTCTCTGCTCTAGTTCCAATTTCAACTTTTCCTGCATTACACTTTTGAAGCATAGCACCGCTAGCCACACCAGCACCATGATTTTCAAGTGCCATAAATTTTTCATACTTCATTTCAGGTTTCCATATCACCTTAGTGTAGTTCCCCACATGTTGAAGATTACACAGATACTGCCCGCTTCGGCTTCGCAATTCAATAGTTTTAATCATAGACAGACAATCCATATATATACGATTGTAGCGACCGCCAGCACCTCCACCAGACGGAGTGTATGTAAATCGCAACACACTCCTCGCAAGGTTCAAAGGTCTAGTAGGAATTTCAAAGGTGTTTTCCAGACCACCAGCAGTAGTAAGTGCGACGGTTGTGAGCCTTCACGAGTGGTAAGTTTGTTCAATTCATACTTACCTGTGAGCAGTTCCTTAGTCTGATGGACTAGTTCTCCTCCGTATTGACAGGCATTTTTTGTTTTGTTTTTGAAGTAGTGTAAATTAACTAATTTACCAGAATATATTTATAGAAAAAAATAAATAATTCAAAATAATTATCTAGATTTCAAAAGATTAAAGAATGAATTAAATAAACTAAAGTAATTCGTTTCACGATAAACCAATAATGTCATAACGATACCCAAACCATTAAGATTTATTGCTTGGTCGTTTTCGTCTGTCAAGTAAAACCTGAATACATTGTTTGAATTAGCGGACAATGTTTTACCATACTCAGACCCGCTTCCATCATAAATGACAGAACCAAAAGGAATTTCGTTGGCTGTGTATATTTCTTGTAGCACATGATTATCACCTTCATTCACCAAATCCGATTGAAGATACAGAGTTTTTTCACCAGTTAGAATAATTACATTTGGCGATTTAATAAAATCATTAGCAAAGAAATATGTTGAATTTCTATCAAAACCCATTACCTCATGAATACGTGTATCACCATCAAATATAAACCGCGGTTGAATACCTCCGTTATTTGAAACACTGAATGTTAATTTACCATCCTCCGCTTCTGTGTTTGTATTGTTGCTTGAGACAACATAAGTATAATCATTCGGACTTTCTGCCGTCAATATCTCAGATAGTTTATTTTTTAAGTTGTTCATTGTGGTTGAATACCTCCGTTATTTGAAACACTGAATGTTAATTTACCATCCTCCGCTTCTGTGTTTGTATTGTTGCTTGAGACAACATAAGTATAATCATTCGGACTTTCTGCCGTCAATATCTCAGATAGTTTATTTTTTAAGTTGTTCATTGTGTAGTTTCCTTCAGGTATCGTAATTAAAGCCTCATACCCGTCTTCGGATAATGTAAAAGTATTATATGGTGAAGCCACGGAGTAATACGATTTCGGCACATAAATATGAAGAATTTTGCAGTGAGTTGGATTGTCTAGTCCCTTCATATTGATTTCATGTGTAAAGTCGCTGTCTGTTCCCGTTATTCTATTTTTGCTATTTATGTAATAGATACCTGAACTTCTTCCTCCCTTGTACTCCATCGTAAGTGCTTTTTAAAAAACCACTTACAAACTCAAAAATCTATATATTAGAAAATATCAAATGTATGTATCAAAATTACCATAACCATTCTGTGCTTTTAATTTCTCCGCTTCTTCTTCTTTTAAGTCTGTATAACCGCTGGCAAATTTAAATTTAATACCTTTCGCTCGCTCCATTAAAAACCTCATAGCAAACCATCCACACGTGTCCGAAGTATCACTCTGCTCTTTCACTTGATTAACCTTCATTAACAAATAACTATCTGGGTGGCTTTTATCTATTAGTTGTTTCATTTGTTGTTGAAAGTCTTCAGTCGGTTGATATTCAGCCAAAGGGTCATACACTTCAACACTCCTGTCTTTATCTAGACTTATCCATATTGCCATCCAGTGCTGTCCTTTTTTGTTGCTCGGGTCTGTATTCATAATAAATCCGTATCGCTTTCTGCTTCCGGGCTTCAACTTGTAAATTTCATTACTGGCTATCGCTCCGAGATACCATCCATATTTTTTCATTATTTCATCTATTTCATTAGTCATTAGTCCCCGCCCCTCACCCTGCTGTGGCTCCTCTGGCGGGGGCTCCTCTGTCTGTGGTTGTGGCTCTGGCTCTGGTTGCTGTGGTTGTGGCTCTGGTTGCTGTGGCTGTGCTCAAATGGCGGGGGTAGCGGTTGGGGCATTCCCTCATCAATAGTTAAATCCGTTGAAACTTGTTTATCAACATTTGGGTCTATTGTCATTTTGCTAGTTAGAGTTTTTATAAAATCATGTTTGTTCATTGTGTGTTTCCAATCTTTGTGGGCTAAGTATTTTTTTATTTTCGCTATTGAAAATACTTTATTTATCATTTCGTCCAATGTATGGTGTAATTTTCTACCTGCCCCTCCTTGTTTCCCCATATACTCATCATACTTAGCATAATCTGCTATTTTCTTTTTTATTTGGTCCTCTTCGGTTCCTACATCAATATTAAACCTTTTTATCATAGCCATAATCCATTTGATATTTTCTCTATGTTTCAATTTTGTATGTCCGTCCATTTCAAGTTTCCTTTTTAAGGCTCGCGATAAATCAACGATTTTTATTTCTGGTAAATACTTTTTTGATAAGGCATCTTTCATTGTTTGGTTAAATTGTAAATTTTTTACATCATTTTCCTTTTCTTCCCTTTTTTTTTCTTCTTGTGCTAGTGCTTTCCTCATATCAGTCAGATTTATATGTTTCTTTTGCAATAATTTAATACCATCTGCTGTTTTTTGTATCATACTATCAGTCATTTTTTCAATCTCTTCGTCAGTAAAATAAGCAGATTTCAAAAGTTTTATGTTTTCATCTAGTTTGTCTGCCGTAGGGGATTTTGGTAGTGGTGATACTGGTGAAGGTGGACCACCTAATGGTGGTGCTTGTGGCTGACCATGTTGCGGTGGCATAATATAGTGTTGTTGCGGTGGCGGTGGTAATGCCTGTATCCTATTTTTTCTATCTTCTTCATATTTTACATCATCTATGAGTTTTTGCTCCCTTCTTAGTTCTCTGGCTTTTTGTTCTTGTCGTTCCTTAATATCTGATAGTTCATTGCGGTGTATCCTTGCTAACTCATCCTGCCTTTCCTTAGCATCTGCTATGTCTTTTCTTTCTTGCCTCTTCTTTTCTTCTTCAGCATCCGCCTGTGCTTTTTTCTCTTTTTGGTCAATCTCATCAATCTTTTCGTATTTTTCCTTTCTGAGTTTGTCTAAGTGGTCATTAATGGCGGTTCTAGTATTTTGCTCAATCTCCGACAAACTCTGGACTTTTCTTAAGTCTTCTTTTCGCTTAGGTGTCCGCTTTGATTTTGGCCGATTTAGATATTTCATAAAAAGTTCAACAATTTGAAGTGTGCTCATATCATTTGTCTTTTTACCGAAATTAAGATAATATTTTTTACCCTTCTGGATAATATACGGCTTACCGCTCTTATTCCTATAAACCCGCGGGGGTCTTAATTTCTGTTTCTTTGTTTTTTTGGTTTTAGCAACCATTCTATAGATAGTTTAGAATTGCGTTTCGTGCTATCGCACTCTCACTTATTCCAACCATCGTTTTTTTATTTTAGGAAAAAATAATGGTCATCGATGTTTTGTGATGACGAAGTCAGAACAAAATATATTTAGAATTTGAGTGCTCCACGTCCTCTCTGCTTACCATACCCCAGTCTTGATGCTACAGCACCAACACTACCTGCGTAAGGCACCCCGACACTACTTAATGCTCCCGCAGTCCTTGAGATTAACTTATTACCGCGAAGAAATTTATCAACGGCAAAGACCGTTTTGCCAACTTTTTGCCAGTTGATTTTACCACCTGCTTGTCCCTTGCCTCCTTGCTTCTTCTTGCGACCAGTCTTCTTTTTACCTCCAGCCATGTTGGTGCTTGAGTTATTTGCCGATTGTTGGAATGACTTCAACCCTAGTTGTCTTCACTACCATTATACTATAGAAAGATTTAAAAAAATCTTTCAGCAAAAATAAAAAATAATTACAAAAATAATTATTTCATGCGATAGGCAAAGTTTTTTCTTAACTCATCATCAACACTTGAGACATAAAGAAAATTAAATCTCTCCTTTGTTGCTTCGTGATACTTTAAGTCAAAAGATAAGTCTAAGTGTTTATACACGAGTTCCATTTTGTCCTGAGACTGACCCGGAAAGATTAATAAATAATCTAACTGCTTAATGGCTTCTGGCCGTAGGTCGTTCAAATACTGACTAGACATAATAACCTTACTTTTATAGTGTCTGTTCTTTTTTAACAAATCACTTACGGACTTGTCTCTTAATCCACTACCTAAATCATCCAAAACAAAAACAACCTCTGGAGAAATATACTTACTCGGCCTTTCTTTTGCCTCTGCGGCGCTCTGTTTCTTTTTTTCTTCTTTTCCGAAATAAAGAAATTGTGGCTTCTCTATTTCTTCTTTGTCCTGTTTTAGTTCTCCTTCGTGTTGCTCGTCATGTCTGTTCAGTTTGTCTAACTCATAATCAATGACATTAACACCATCTGATTTAAGAAAGGTATATATTGCCATCGGGTTGCCTCTGTTCTTAAAGTGCTTAACCATTGCTTTATAAATGTAGTCCTTGTGTATTGTTGAAGCAATAATGACAATGCGGGTTTTTCTGTCTGTAGTCCGTTTCAGTATTTCAAAGAGTGCTGTCGTCTTACCGCTCTTCTTACGGGCGAGTAGAAATATGTTTGCATACGGCTCATTGAATAATTTATAACCTTTTGCTTTTTTATCTCCGTGTCCATCCTGCTTCACAGGCTTAACTTTGACGTTGTTAATCTTAAGCATCTTATATTATTATCCTAAGAATTCTAAGCATACAACAATTCGGCCCGCTAAATTTCCTGTGTCAATATTTCCGCTGTCAGTTTCAAGGACTTTAAATGTATATTGTCCGTCAGTCCATCCGACAACACCCAAATTATAACCGAGATTTGAAATGTTTGCTGTGGTGCTGTCCGCAAATGTTCCAATAATTCCAATTCTGTCCATATAAAGAATTCTGGTTTTTGTCTCTGTCTGGTCGTTCATATAGTGGATAAATTTTACATTCATTTTGGTGGGTGTGAATGACATTTGAATATTTTTATTAAATGTTTTGCTTCCTCCAGCAAAATCATTGCTCAGAAAAATAATCTTTTGGTATTTGAACTCACTCATCATATATTTTGTATAATATAAAAAAAAATGATTTTAATATTCTTGTTTATGTGGTCTGTGTTAGGTAGGACTGCCTGCGACTTTTACTCACGGGTCAGTGAGAAAAAAAATGAGAGTTGTGCTTATTGTATTCAGAAAGGAATAGAAACAAAATTTAAATGTGTGTATAAGCCTATGAGTGATTGGTGTGTTAGTTTTGATGAAGCCATTCCTTTAATTTGCTCAAATGATGCTATGTGGTATAAAACTCAAGTATATGAATGTTCATTTCTTTGATATTTGAGAATTGCGCTTTACTGCCCGAAGGGCGTAATCACTCTACGAGATGGTCGTGCTACGCACTCTCGCTATGGATTCAACTTGTTGAATCTATAATCTCAAACATCGTTTTTATACTTTAATGGTGGACGATGTTTTACGAAGGCACGAAGTGCATGAGTAAAATATCATTTCTTTGAAGAAGGTGATGGAAGGCAAATGCCAATCAATAGTGTTAGGATTCCGACATAAGTGTTAGCAACCTCGCACGGCAAGTTCTTTTCAGATAACCTCACGATACAAAGGGTTATAATGGCAATAATGATACCCATTTGAAATAAGTATTTAATAAGTTGGCTGTCTGTCGGTCTGTTTTTTATACAACAACAATTCCAGTTATCTTCCAATTCGTGCTCTACTTTTTTTTCCTCATTCTTCAATGAAATGTCTAAAACTCTATTTTTCAACTCTGGTGTTAGTTCGCCGTCTATTTCAATGACTGGCGGTGGGGGGTGTAATCTAGGAGGCATTAGTAGAAAATACGACTGCTCGGATTTCGGCTAGTTGGTTTGCTTGGTCTTGTAGTATATTCATAAGATTTTTATTTTCTTTTTCTAAATTAACTACCTTTTCCGCCATGTGTTGAAAAGCACTAACCAATATTGGTATGAAGTCTGTATATGTTATTCCTTCAAGGTAGCCATCTCCATCGTCCGCTTTTATTCCACTTTCAGATACAAATTCTGGAAATACTTTTTTAACTTCGTCCGCGATAAATCCGTGGTTCTTTTGTTCTTTCTTTTCGTCTGCTTTCCAATCATGAATACGAACAACAATTTATTTTCATTAGTTTCTCGCAACAATCCCGCAGTCTAATGTTTTAATATCTGATTTTAATCGCCTGTCCGATGAGTTTGTCCAAGCACCATTTAGCGGAATATAATTATAACTGCCAGACGGCTCGCTTGAAGAGTTTGAAGTAGTCCAAGCATGAACCAAACCAGTTGATGCACAAACTACTCCATAATTCGTATATCCACCCGATTTCAAAAATATTTGTGGGTCGTAAGTAGCGGCGGGTCTTTTTCTTAATGTTAAAGAACCGCTGGATGCTGTTGTGATGCTTAAATCTCCCGACGTATTAATGTTCATCGCCTCAGTGTAAGATATATTGTTTCCCACCGTTGTTCCTGAATTATAATAAAAAGCGAGTTTGCCACCTTTTTGAATTAGAAAGTTTGAACCGCTGTGGCTTGATTTCCAGTTCGTGCCATCAAAATAAGCATCAAAACTTAAATTGACATTGTCGTGTGCCCAATTCAATAATTGAAATGTTGGATAAGCATCCGCCGTTGTTATTGCTTGTAAGTGTGCCCCTGCGATATTTGAAGCCGTCCCGTATATTTCTAAACCACCTGACGCTCCCACTCCTTTCGTTGAGTTGCCTATGATTATCGGTTTGCCTGATGCTGTTGTTATTTTATCACTCGTCGTTAATGTGGTTGTTGATATACCAGCATTTGCCGTTAGTAAGCCCGTTGTGCTACTGATGTCCATTGCGACATTAAACGATACAGTATTCCCCACCGTTGCTCCTGATTTGTAATAGAAAATAAGATTAGTGCTTTTTTGTATTAAAAAGTTAGATGTCGCAGAAGATGATTTCCATGCCCCTCCCGACACATAAACATCAAAACCTAACGTAATATCATTATGAGCATAATTCCACATTTGAAAAACGGGATGGATGTCTGCTGTTGTTATTGCCTGTATATGTGGCCCCGCGGGGTCGCTCGCAGTTCCATATAACTCTAAGCCACCAGTTGCTCCTACTCCTTTTGTTGTATTGCCTATGATTATTGGTTTGCCTGATGCTGTTGTTATTTTGTCGCTCGCTGTTAATGATGTTGTAGTCATGCCAGCAGTTGCCGTTAATGTTGTTCCCGTTATTGTTCCACCATTTGTTATATTGTTTGAGTTCATATCTAAGGCACCATAAAACCGCATACCGCCAGCATTGTTAAAACGGACAATGTCAGACGAAGCACTTTTATTATCCAAAAGTTTTGAAATATAAAGTCCCGCCCCTTTTACATCAGATGCTACATTCGTGAATACATAACCTCGTTGGTTCGCGGTTCCGCTTGTAGCAGTATTTAGAGTAAATAAGAAATACTGATAATCTCCTGATGTCTGTGAAAAGAATATATCTCCTCCATTTTGGTTTAATATCCTCGCCCCATTATATGTTATATTTCCTCCATTAGTGATAGTTTGATTATTAAAATCGGCATTGTTCGTTAAAGTTAGATATTTTATCACAGTGCTCGCCCCATTAAATGTTTTGCTTCCTGTTATGGTTTGGTCTGTTGATAGTTTTACATTTTGCCCGTCCAATGTGTCCGCATACCCTTTTGTCGCTCCGTCCGTTGCTAATGTCGGAGTTCCAAGGTTGGCTATTTTGCTACTATTACAATCTAGCCCCGAAGCATTTACCCAACCGACAATCGTCCCGTCAATAATAAAACTTATTTTTTTCGCAGAAATTTCAAAGTTGTAATATGTTGCAGTTTTCATATCCAAACTAGCAATTGACCCATAGAATTGAAAACGATAAATGTCCCCTTTGTTGTTGAATTGATTGAATTTCCCGTTATTTCAACACCACTGCTATATGTCTTAATTCCTGCTATGGTTTGATTTCCTGTTAGTTTCACATTTTGCCCGTCTAATGTATCCACATAACTTTTGTTTGCTCCGTCCGTTGTTGCTGATGGTGTGGCTAAGTTTGTTATTTTGTTGTTATTCAAAGATAGTGTAGTGCCAGTTGCGGTTATAATTAAAGTATTACCCGAATATAACTCAACATACGAACCCGTTATTTGTATCGGATACCAAGTCGCTGTGGCTGTTTTTTGTGCTGCAATCATTCCTATTTTTGTATCAAAGGCGATGCCAATGCCGTCAAAAGTAGTTGGATTGGATGAACCACTTACTTCCAAAGTTGATGTAAATTTTTTATTCCCTGCTATGGTTTGGTCTCCTGTTAGTTTAACCACCGAAGTATCAAGGGCTGAAATATCCACGCCATCAACAAGATTAACATTTGTTATGCTTTGGCTTTTCATATCAATCCCCGCACTAGCATTTATTATACTGCTAAATGTTTTGGTTCCTGCTATGGTTTGGTCTCCTGTTAGTTTAACCACCGAAGTATCAAGAACAGAAACATCAACACCATCAACATTACCAACATTTGTAATAGCAAAACCACCCATATTTAAACTACCCGTCATAGCCGTTGTGCCGTCCTTTGCTAGTTTCGTATCGGTATATGCTTTTGTTGAAGCATCGCCGTCATAGAATGGTGCTGGAAGTCCGCTGATTGCTGTCGTGCTGTTAAAATTTAAAATATTGCCAGTCAATGTTATTCCGCCCCCTGTTGTTGGAGCAAGAAGTATGGAAGAACCAACAATGCTTAGTGGATAGCCCGTTGCTCCACCTACCTCCGACGAATAAATAGAACCCATATTATTGTTGTAATTGAAGAATAACTTACCTGTATTTAATGGATTTGAATCTTTTACACCCAAATAAGTAGTCAATATTTTATTCCCTGTTATGGTTTGGTCTCCTGTTAGTTTTACCACAGAACTATCAAGAGCCGAAACATCAACACCATCAACATTACCGACATTTGCTACATTAAAACCTCCCATATTTAAATCCGCTATCATCATGGCAAGACCATCTAATCTTACGAAAGGAGAGTTTGTATTGCGCCATTGTCCCGTGTTATAAATGAGTAGTTGGTTATTGGCGGGTGTGCCTGTTATTGTAACATCGCTGTGTGTATCAATTGTTCCATCCGCGGACACTTTATCATTATTATCTTCGTGCTCTGATATCCAAGTATCAACATCTTTGGTATTTAATAAATTAACTCCTGTTATATTCAAATTACCGCCCATACTAATATTGCCTGTTTCATCAACATTTATCGGAAATGTTTTATTTACCCAGTTTATTGAGTTATATGTTAGATAACTATTCATCGCTATTGGTGCTGTAATGACTACATTTGAAAGTGTATCAATTGAACCAAGGGCTGTATTCTTCCATTTGCCTTCTACATCGTTGTAAGTTAAGTATTGTCCGCTCGCTTGTGCAAATATGTTTGTGTCAATCAAATTATATAAACTTGTTTGGTGCGGATTGGAAGTATTGCTTCTGTGTTGAGTTGAGGCTTTGACTTCGTCATTATCCCTTACTCGTTGCTCTGTGTAGTATAAATTTTTTCCTTCTTTTATGTCTGTAGTTGATTTGGTAGATAATCTTGTGTCAAATCGTAAATCCGTATAGTAGAGGTTCAAAGGGTTTTCATCTTCTGGCACTCTGTCTGTATTCAGACCGACTATGTTTGTGTTCGTTAAGTCAAGGTTGGCGATTGATAGGCTGTCTGTCGCAATTTCTGACAAGCCTAAGAGCGACTTGAAGGAGGAACCTGCCATATTCGTATATTAATTAATTATTTATTTATTTAAAAAATACTAAAATATATTAATCTTAGTATAAATGCCGTCTCCCGAAGCAAGTCGTAAGAACTGGGGGAGTGCTGTTGAAGGAATAAAAGCGAAAGCAAAACAACGAAAGATGGAACATGCCAAAAAGGTTTTGGAACAATACCGAAATGCGGTTAAAAGTGAAGACGAAGACATGGAACAAAAAATAGCAGAGATAGAAAATAAGAATGTGGCGAGCGATATTGTTAATGAAAAAGACCAAGATGACACACCCGAGCAAAGCAGTGATAGCGAAGATGAGGTTGATTTTACTGACTTGATTGCGGAAAAGATGGCTAAGATGAAAATCAAGAGAGCGAAGGTAGAGAGTAAGAGGGAAAAGAAGAAGAGTAAGAAGTCAGAGCCAGAGAGTGAAGAAAGTGAAAGTGAGAGTAGTGAAGAAGAAGAACCGAAACCTAAGAAAGGTAAGAAGTCAAGTAGTGTAAGTGTAAAAGTATATAATCAATCTTCTGGTGGTGCTAAGAAAGAAAAAAATAATGATGTTGAAAAATGTTTCTTGAAGTTTTAATCCCACTTATCTTTTCTATAATTTTTTAATATATTTTTTAATTTGTTGTTAATTGTAGTTGTATCTATAAAAACGTAATCTATTTCTTCAAGATATTTTACATTCTTTTTTTCAAAATCCTTAATTCTTTTTATAAGTTCATTTCGTCTTTCATTAAAAATACTTTGAATATTTTGAATTTTATCAAAAGTTTCTTTCTTTGTTCCTTTCCTTATTTTTCTGTATAAAGGTATATCATGAACATCATCTCTAAACTTATTTAAATCATTGTTTAGTTTTTCAATCTCTCTCATTGTATCTCCACTTAATGAAATGTCATTGGTTGGCTTAATAGTAGTTTGTTTTTTTTCTGAAGGTTTAAACTTAGCAGGTGGTTTTGTAGTTTTCTTAAATTTTTCTTTTCCGAAACAATCTTACCATATTGTTCCATCAATTTAAGTAGTTCTGACTTTTTT
Organism: Paulinella micropora; assembly: GCA_019918135.1. NCBI lineage: Eukaryota > Cercozoa > Imbricatea > Euglyphida > Paulinellidae > Paulinella > Paulinella micropora. The sequence continues at coordinate 313,486 of WBZZ01002253.1, read as the reverse complement.
AATTTGCTAATTTTCGGACATCGTCTCCGTTTTTCTTCACCTAATACCTTTCTTAAGACTTTGACGGTCGGCATTGTATATATAAAAAATATTTTTATATTTTGTATAAATGGACCATAAACATACAATTATTAATAATCAAAATCGTAATAGTCAATTAGAAGACACACCAACTGGAGAAGAAATTCAAAGAACAAAAGAAGAAGAAGCCCTTGAAATACACCACCAGAAAAAGAACCCGAAAATATGGAATACTATATGGGTTGATAATCCATTAGACCAAGTTTTCTTAGACTTAGCCGATATGAGTAAGATAAAAGATAAGAAAGGAAATAAAGGATATGCTTGGATGCTTGTTTGGATTGATTGTCATTCAAGATATTTAATAATCATTCCATTAAAAAATAAAACAGCGAAAGAAGTTTATTATGCTTTGAAATCTATACCTTATAAACCTAAATCAATTACAACAGACAGCGGAGGAGAATATAAAGGTGCTACTCGTGATTATTTTATTCAAAATGATATTAAACACGATGTGGTTGAAGTAGGCGACCATAGGGCCTTAGCGGTTGTTGATAGAGTTATAAGGAGTATTAGAAGGTGGTTGGATTTATTATTTGAAACTAATAGAAATTTTGATTGGGTAAGTTATATTCAAGATTTGGTTAATGCTTATAATCATAAACTTCATACAGGAATTCAAGCCAGACCAGTGGATGTCTTTGCTAGAAGAGATAAAAATAAACAGACTATCACTCGTGATGACCTTATTAATGAATTCAATGTTGGTGATACTGTAAGAAAGGAAAACAAACGTAATTTATTTTCCAAAGGAGGAAAGACTTTCAGCAAAATTATTTATAAAGTCAAAGGCCGTTCCGGATTCAAAATCATATTAAATAATGATGAGTTGGTAAGTCCAAGAGATTTATTGAAAACTGATTTTACAAAACCCATTGATGAAGAGAAACATATGTCAATTCAACATAAGGGAAAGTTCCTTAGTGAGTGGTTTGACTTTTTTGAATTGATTATTTGCGCATAGGATTCATCATATATTTCTTGAAATATTTCACTATGGTGAGCATATCCTTATTTTTAATAGTTTTTGAGAAATCTGTAATTGAAGTTGTGTAAAAAAGCACCATTACGTGTGGAAAAAAATTCGGAAAAAGACAGGTCGGGCCGTCATTTTTTTGCTGATTCAATGTGGTAAAAAAATGGTTTGCAACCACGATTATGATTAAAGAATCTGTCTTTGGTTGTTATTTTATTAGATTTTGAACTATGAAACGTTGTACAATACGTCTTAACAAATGATTTAATCGAATTTCGGAAAATTTTCAATATCTCTGAGAAACACAGTGTCGGCTGGAAAACAGTCCCTCAAGGGCAAATAAAAAAGCAAACAAAAATTTATTATGAAAGGAATTACTGATCCTATAGCTCATAAACGAGTTGGGGGGGTTCAAATACACTATAGCTTGAATTCTGGGGGAAGGGGAGCTAAAAAATACATGAAACCTAGAAGAAAACTGGTCAAAACTTTTTTGACATTCCGACATCTTGGACTTACCTGCCTCCAGGAATGAAGCAGACACATCCCTTTTTCAATATTTTTGTATCTATCGTAAGTATATGTCAGGGAGACATGATTACACTAAAAAAACTGGAGGAGAAAGGTCCAGGAAAAAATGTACAGGCATGTGTAGGTCAGACACGTGAAGTTGTGAAAACCCACTTTTTGGTTTGTAGCTTCTAGGCAAAATGAACAAAAATCCTTTGGTGGAGCTTTAGTTTATGGTTGTGAAAGACGATTCCAATACTTAAAATTCTTAAAACTGATGAATACTAAAATATATATGTCCCCAAAACCATAAAAATGCTGGTTTTGTGATTTTGAGTTTTTGCCTTCCACAGACATTTACAAATAACACAAAGTTGGAGAAATACGTTTAATGATAGTAAAAAACGATTAGCCTATTCATCTGTGCAAGAAATAATACTTAAGCTACAAAATATAGATTTTCATGTTTCGACAAGGAAAAAATAGCTGATTTTCTACTAGCTAGTTTGTAGCCTACAAGTAAAAGTATCAAAAGATATTTTATACAAGTGATTAAAAACACTCAAAGTTACTATGTATATACTTAGATAGCTATGATATGTCTTGTGCTAAGAGATATCTGACGCACTCAGGGAACCCTCCCCTCTGTGCTTTTTTCCTAGGTTGGCCGGGCCAGGACGCACCGTGGAAGCCGGGGAATATCATTGCATTTTTTACTGAAAAACATGGTCAGAACGTCTTGCCGGGTGGTACGCAGAACTAAGTAATTACAACAGATAAAATCATGTGGTTTTCACTAAATAAAAGCTTAACAAGTGTAGGGTTGCGCACCATACTTTCCTGATCAAAAAAATTAAAAAATCACATTTTAGTATTACATTATAAAATAGTCAAAAATATTACCGTTACGTATATTTCAAATTCAAATTTAATTTTTGAGTTGAATATGGCAAGCCAATCATCTGATTTAGATCTCTACAACAAAAAAAAAAAATACTAAAAAATAATCAGAACTCGTTAAGTTCCGTGTGCCACCGCACTAAATTCATTCAATTTACATATGAAAGACATAAAACAACAAACAAAAGCAATTATAAAGGAAAAGAAGACAAAAGAATTGCTAAAGAGAGAAGAAATAGAACCAGAAAACATCAGAACAAGCAAGAGAGAAAGAAAGGCAAAAGTAATAATGGAGCTTTGATGAAAATAAAAAATATGTGATAGAATTTCTGGAATTCTGCTGACAATTTGAAATTCCGATAAAAAGGAAAAGTGGAAAAAAATTTTACACCAGCCACCTATAGGCTCAGGTCAATTTACCCTCTTGCCAGATTTTGACAAACTGGAAAGTGTCCAACTTTTTCATTTTTTCGGCGAACTGGAGAGACGAAAAAGGTCAATTTAATGATATATACATGTTTTCTTGAAGTGTGCTGTATAAGGCTATTTGGTTGTTTTTGTTTCTTTGTATTTATTTTACTGGGAAATCAATAGGAGGGGGTGCGATACATTTTACGAAGGTCGTTTTTGAGGAAAAAAAACGACCCAGTAAAATGTGTATTTATCTACTTTCCGCTTTTCAGCAAGTCCAGGCTTCCTTGGCATGGCTCCAAACGAGCACAGCACCTCGAGTCGCAAAAAATTGAAAAAAATATCGATAGGGACTGAGCTAAAAAACCGTCCGACCTGGCCCGGCCTGAACATTTTTTAGTGATTACAGAACAAAAAATTACAAAAATGGGGCTCCTTCCTGTAAAAATGTATTTTTTTCTTTTTTAAAAATGGTTGTCAATTATAAAAGTTCAACACCTATATTACCGAGCACCATTACAAAAAAAATTACATTCTTTTTTTTTAATAGTTTTCATTTCCGGATTATTTTACCGTTAACACTTGAATTTGAATTCAAATTAAAAAGTAAAATTTTTTTATCCTTCCACACGGAAATTCAACATTCAAGCTTTCTAATAAAAAAAAACAGAATAAAAACATCTTAAAAACTCATTACGTAAAAAGTGCCCCCGTTTTACCAACGCTTAAAATGCCTAAAAAAACATATGAGGTGGCATAGAGATTGCATGATCTTTGGAGAAGCCTGTACTGAATGCCGGCAGCTTTGGCATGCAATTGCAAACAAAGATTTCACCCTGTTTTCAAACTGAGTATAGCCTCCGTTAGCCGCACGTTTTTTACTAGCACTGAGGACAAAGGAAAAAAGAAGAGATGCGACGTAGAAACCCCTCTAGAAACCCCTGCTGACTCTGAGATGAGTGAGGACTCGGGCGCGGTGAGCGAGCTAGCGCGTGAGGTTGTTGAGATATGTTCAGAAGAAGACACCTGAAATAGTGCTTGTGGGCGATATATCTTTATGACCCTAAGGCTTGTCGTTTTGCAATAAATATTTTGCAATATATATGTATATTTGACATTTATTATTGTTTATTTTGATATATGGCAATATTTATATTGATATTTGGCAATGTTTATATTGATATTTGGCAATATTTATATTGATATTCTGCATGATCTATATTGATATTTGGCAATATCTATATTGATATTTGGCAATATTTATATTGATATTAGTGTACATTAGGCCGCAATGTTTATATTGATATTGGGCAATGTTTATATTGATATTTGGCAATATTTATATTGATATTTTTGTGAGAAGGCACCGTTCCCGGAAGAAAGTGAGAAGGCACCGTTCCCGGAAGAAAGTGAAGGGGATCCTTTACAGGGAAAGTGGCCAAAGTGTGAAGACAGGGAGCTTTGGCGACGATGGGCTGAATATTTTCGGCCAAACGTCGTGGTTTTGCCTCCTCCGGGCGGTTATGCAGCGCCTCGCGAGCTATTCACGCACAATTGATGTGAGGTGGCACTCGAGGTTTTTTTTCCCCCACTGTCGATAGGAGGAGCCTTTTGGACTGGAGGAGCAGGATGAGGAAACGGTTGTGCTGGATCATAATTGCGGGCGGAGATACCGTCAACCTGCGCCTGACGAACAACTGTCAACGTGGGTGTGTGAAAAATGTGGGTTTGAAAATACGAACCAGTTCAGAAGCATGTTATGTTCGTGTTGTCGCGACGGGATGCACCAGCCTACGTGTAGAGAGCAATATTTCTTGCCACTAGATTTCGATGATCGCAATCAAGTTTCGGGTGCTTGCTTTGTCACAAAGAGTTATTTCCTAAAGATGTTTATTAGTAAATTTGTATATTGAAATTTGGCAATATTTATTTTGATATTTTGGTAAGGAGGGTATTTAATGGTAATTTCTATATTCATTTTGATATTTAGCAATATTTATATTGATGTTTGGAAATATTTATATGGGTATTTGGCAATATATATGTTGCATAAATTTCACCATTTATATTGCTTTTTTGCAATATTAATACAGCATCAATTCAAATATTTATATTCACGCTTTTTTGCAATATTAATATTGCATAAATTTCAATTTTCAGATTGCTTTTTTGCAATATTAATATTGCATCGATTGCAATATTTATATTGTTTTTTTGCAATATGAATGTTGCATACATTTCAATTTCTATATTGCTTTTTGCAATCTTAATATTGCATCGATTTCAATATTTATATTGATTTTGTGCAATATTAATATTGCATATATTTCAATAATTATATTGCTTTTTTTGCAATATCAACATTGCATCAGTTTCAATGTTTATATTGCTTTTTTGCAATATTGCATACATTTCAATGTTTATATTGCTTTTTTGTAATATTAATATTGCGTTGATTTTAATATTTATATTGCTTTTGTGCAATATAATATTGTATCTTTTTCATTTGTCTCAGAATGACCCAGGCGTGTGCGGAGACGGGATCGGAGGGACGCTGACCCCTCAGTCTCTAGCCACCTGTTTGGGAGCAGGAAGAATGACAACGGAAAACTATTTTACGTTGTGTGCATACAACGACTCAAGATTTTGGAATTCGATGGCGAAGTAGGTGCAGGGGTACGCACGAGCAGGAGCACAAGCAGGAGCAGGAATGGAAGCAGAAGCTGTAGTAGGCGCAGGAGCAGGGCAACATCAATATTGGATCATTTGCAATATATTTACATTGATATCTGTTCATTACTAATTATTTGCACATTTATTGTTTGAAGTAATATGTTTTCGTTGTGTGCATATCTCGACTCAAGACTTCGGAAGGCGATGGCGAAGTAGGTGCAGAGGTACGCACTAGCAGGAGCACGAGCAGGAGCAGGAATGGAAGCAGAAGCTATAGTAGGCGCAGGAGCAGGAGGATGGATGGATGGATGGATGGATAGATAGATGGATAGATAGATAGATAGATAGATAGAGTAGGTGTGGAAGCAGAAGCCACAGTAGGAGCAGGAGCAGGGAAAGACACAGGATTGGAGACAACAAGACTGAAAGCAGAAGCTGTAGTAGGAGCAGGAGCAGGAAAAGAAGAAGGAGTGGAGGCAGAAGCTATTGTAGGAGCAGAAGCAGAAAAAGACGCAAGATGTTCCCGTAACTCCTTATATTCCGCACTTTCCTTGGTGAAAGTCCGAAAAGTTTCCACCGACGCCAGTCTGCCAGCCGTGTCAGTCTCCAACTGGAATCGAACCTTGTCCGGTTGTGTTTCCGGCAGCTGAAAGAGATCTTCGTCTTTAACTCTTTCCTCATCCTCCAAACTGAGACACATCGGGCCCTTCGGCAACAAGGCCGCGTTAAAGACACCGTGCCGTCAATCTTTAACTTCCTGTTCCTCATCCCTATCAGCGGTCCTGGCTTCCGCCCATAGGATATCCTCACAAGCCTCCCTGACGATTTGCGAGTAACAACACTTGCATTTCTCTTGTGCTGCCACTTCGACTGCCTCCACCGCAGCCACTTCCTCGCTACGCGTTTCGCGTTAATGGTTATTATGAGTGAACGGGTGATACCATAGCACCGATGGCAGCTTGGCATCCTCCGCCCCCTGTTCCTCCCACTCGTGGAGGTCCACATCATGTCCCATGATCGCCAACAACGCTCCCGGCGTGCGAAATTCGAACTGCGCCATCCGCACCTCACGAACTGTGTTTCGACGCTGCAAGTCATCCACATCCTTCTCCTTCTTCCCACTCTTGTCCTCATAACGAGAGCAGAAATCAGGGACAACATTCCTCTTGCCCTTGATGTACTGGATGGTGAAGTCATACTCCGCCGATTCCAGCTGCCACCTCGCCAACCTACTCCTATGGTCTCCCGACATAAGCCATTGTAGGTTGTGGTGATCCGTTCTCACCAAGATGTTGGGTGTACCCCAAAGGTACTCCCGCAACCTTTGAAAAGCCCATACTATGGCAAGCGCTTCCCGCTGCCTAGTACAGTATTCCCTTTCCGCCGGAATCAGCTGCCGGCTGATGAACATTACGGGCCGCAGTTGCCCAATGGACCTGTCCATCTGCTGAAGCCACTATGTATTGTGCGGGCCGGCCGACACAATATTAATATTGTAAAAAAGCAATATTAATATTGAAATTGATGTAATATTAATATTGCAAAAAAAAATATTAATATTGAAATCGATACAATATTAATATTGCAAAAAATCCATATTAATATTGAAATTGATGCAATATTAATTTAGCAATATTAATATTGAAATTGATGCAATATTAATATTGCAAAAAAACAATATTAATATTGAAATTGATGTAATATTAATATTGCAGAAAAGCAATATTAATATTGAAATTGATACAATATTAAATATTGCAGAAAAGCAACAGTAATATTGAAATGTATGCAATATTAATATTGTAAAAAAGCAATATTAATATTGAAATTAATGCAATATTAATATTACAAAAAGCAATATTAAGATTGAAATGTATGTAATATTAATATTGCAAAAAAGTAATATTAATATTGAAATGTATGCAATATTAATATTGCAAAAAAACAATATTAATATATTGAAATTAGTGATATTAATATTGTAAAAAAACAATATTAATTAATAATTGAAATCGATGCAATATTAATATTGCAAAAAATAAATATTAATATTGAAATTACTGTAATATTAATATTGACAAAAAGCAATATTATTATTGAAATTGTTACAATATTAATATTGTAAAAAAGCAATATTACAATAGTACTGAAATTGATTGAATATTAATCTTGCAAAAAAATTTTTCAAATTCGTGCGGAACCTTTAAAAAATTCTGGGACTTAGAGCTTACGTTTGCCTTGCCACCAGTGAGAAATATTGAAAAAATAATTAATCAATATCCATCATTTTTTTGTATAAAAATATTAATTTTTTCAGGAAGAATAATATTAATTTTTTTTAGAAAAATATTGAAAGCTGAATTTAATGTATCAGGTGCCACTAGGTATGATTTTTAAGTTACACTGCCGGCCCAGCAGCTCAATCTGCTCTATAAAATCACTATTCTAGATATTTTCTTCGATATTACTAGTATTAATATTGATTTTTCAAAAAAGCATTATTAATATTGCTTTTAAAATCAATATCTTCGCATTCCTGGTAGTGACTAGTGCTACTAAAACTAGTAGTTTATGCTAGTACTAGTACTAGTAGTACTAAGCAGTAATTACTTAGTAACTAGCAGCAGCAGCTAGCTATAGTACTAGTACATGTCATGTACAAGAAAAAGTACAAGCAGTTCCAGGGAGAAAAGAAGACTAGTACTAGTACCACTACTATTACTAGTACTACTACTAGTACTACTACTACTAGTACTAGTAGTACTAGTACTAGTGCTAGTAGTACTAGTATACGTACTAGTACTACTGTACTACTTAGTAGTAGGACTAGTAGTGTAGTAGTAACATCTTCCTTGTACTGTTATACTATTTCAGTAGTTCTAGTACTACTACCAGTACTGGTAGTACTTGATCTACTACTTCCAGTACTGCACTAGATCTAGTAGATCTAGTAGATCTAGTTGATACAAGAAAACGAGAATTACTTAGACAGGCGGCCCGCGCCACGACGTGGCAAGATTGAGGCAAAAGGCAAAATTTACCGTCTGGAAAGTTTGCGCAATTTTTTGACAACCAATTGCAAGAATGACGGGAAAAACGTATGTGTTTTGAGCTTTTTTGTTGCGCACAATTACATATATTGAGAAACAGTCAGAAACACAATAAATCACTGGCGTGGTTGTGGCGGTCGTGCTTTGCTGAATGGGAAATTTGCGGAAGTTTGAAGTAGGTGTGGTTGTGGCGGTCGTGCCCCAGCTTTGCTAAATGGGAAATTTTTGCTTGCCTAACTGCCGTAGCAAACGCAAAGTGCAAACAAGAGGAAAGAATAGCGAGGAGCACATACATGCTAGTCAGAAATCATGCATCATCTTTCTCCATCTCTCTTGTGCTGCACAACAACCAAAAGGTAAAATCACAGAACGAAAAATGAGAACTACTTACTACTACTACTACTACTACTAGGCCTAGGCCTTCGGTTTAATGAAGTTAACAATTTAACCTCTGGTCGATCCATACAAATCGTTAGCTCAAGAGCTATTGATTTAACTAGATGGTGACTACTACTACTACTTCTACTACTACTACTACTACTACTACTACTACTACTACTACTACTACTACTACTACTACTACTACTACTACTACTACTACTACTACTACTACTACTACTACTACTACTACTACTACTACTACTACTACTACTACTACTACTACTACTACTACTACTACTACTACTAACTACTACTACTACTACTACTACTACTAACTACTACTACTACTACTACTACTACTACTACTACTACTACTACTACTACTACTACTACTACTACTACTACTACTACTACTACTACTACTACTACTACTACTACTACTACTACTACTACTGCTTACTACTACTACTACTACTACTACTACTACTACTACTACTACTACTACTACTACTACTACTACTACTACTACTACTACTACTACTTACTACTTACTACTTACTACTTACTACTTACTACTTACTACTTACTACTTACTACTTACTACTTACTACTTACTACTTACTACTTACTACTTACTACTTACTACTTACTACTTACTACTTACTACTTACTACTTACTACTTACTACTTACTACTTACTACTTACTACTTACTACTTACTACTTACTACTTACTACTTACTACTTACTACTTACTACTTACTACTTACTACTTACTACTTACTACTTACTACTTACTACTTACTACTTACTACTTACTACTTACTACTTACTACTTACTACTTACTACTTACTACTTACTACTTACTACTTACTACTTACTACTTACTACTTACTACTTACTACTTACTACTTACTACTTACTACTTACTACTTACTACTTACTACTTACTACTTACTACTTACTACTTACTACTTACTACTTACTACTTACTACTTACTACTACTACTTACCACTTACCACTTACCACTTACTACTTACTACTTACTACTTACTACTTACTACTTACTACTTACTTACTTACTACTTACTACTTACTACTTACTACTTATTACTTACTGCTTACTACTTACTACTTACTACTTACTACTTACTACTTACTACTTACTACTTACTACTTACTACTTACTACTTACTACTTACTACTTACTACTTACTACTTACTACTTACTACTTACTTACTACTTACTACTTACTACTTACTACTTACTTTACTACTTACTACTTTACTACTTACTACTTACTACTTACTTACTTACTACTTACTACTTACTACTTACTACTTACTACTTACTACTTACTACTTACTACTTACTACTTACTTACTACTTACTACTTACTACTTACTACTTACTACTTACTACTTACTACTTACTACTTACTACTTACTACTTACTACTTACTACTTACTACTTACTACTTACTACTTACTACTTACTACTTACTACTTACTACTACTTACTACTTACTACTTACTACTTACTACTTACTACTTACTACTTACTACTTACTACTACTTACTACTTACTACTTACTACTTACTTTACTACACTTACTACACTTACTACACTTACTACACTTACTACACTTACTACACTTACTACACTTACTACACTTACTACACTTAACTACACTTACTTACACTTACTACACTTACCTTACACTTACTACACTTACTACACTTACTACACTTACTACACTTACTACACTTACTACACTTTACTACACACTTACTACACTTACTACACTTACTACACTTACTACACTTACTACACTTACTACACTTACTACACTTACTACACTTACTACACTTACTACACTTACTACACTTACTACACTTACTACACTTACTACACTTACTACACTTACTACACTTACTACACTTAACTTACTACACTTACTACACTTACTACACTTACTACACTTACTACACTTACTACA
>WBZZ01002253.1:280000-282500 GCA_019918135.1 Paulinella micropora | reverse complement strand
GTCTTGTCTCTTGTCTCTTGTCTCTTGTCTGGTCTGGTCTGGTCTGGTCCTGGTCTGGTCTGGTCTGGTCTGGTCTGGTCTGGTCTGGTCTGGTCTGGTCTGTGGTCTGGTCTGTGGTCTGGTCTGGTCTGGTCTGTTCTGTTCTGTTCTGTTCTGTTCTGTTCTGTTCTGTTCTCTCTCTCTCTCTCTCTCTCTCTCTCTCTCTCAATCTCTCTCTCTCTACCTACCCATCTATCTATCTATCTATCTATCTATCTATCTATCTATCTATCTATCTATCTATCTATCTATCTATCTATCTATCTGTCCATCTATCTAGCTATCTAGCTATCTAGCTATCTAGCTAGCTATCTACCTATCTCTCTCTCTCTCTCTCTCTCTCTCTCTCTCTCTCTCTCCTTCTTGCCTTATGTATAATAGGTATCGTGGTGGTACCGCAAGGCCTGGCCTACGGTCAAACACACATACATACATACATACATACATACATACCGTACATACCGTACATACCGTACATACCGTACATACATACATACGTACATACATACATACATACATACATACATACATACCGTACATAGCGTACAAACCGTACATACATACAGACATACAGATATATACATACATACATACATTCATATGTATGTATGTACGGTATGTTTGTACGGTATGTATGTACGGTATGTATGTATGTATGTATGTATGTATGTATGTATGTATGTATGTATGTAATGTATGTATGTATGTATGTATGTATGTATGTTATACATAAATACATAAATACATACACATATATACATACATACATACATGCATACATGCATGCATACATACATACCTACATACCTGCCGTACATACCGTACATACCATACATACCGTACATACCATACATATCATACATACCATACATACCATACATACCTTACATACCTTACATACCATACATACCGTACATACATACATACATACCGTACATACATGCATGCATACATATATACATACATACATACATACATACATACATACATACATACATACATAACAGTCAACCATTCAATGTATGTAGTATGTATGTATGTATGTATGTATGTATGTATATATATATAATATATATATATATATATAATGTATGTATGAATGAATCTGTATCCATACAAGTACCTGTATCCATGTTTACATACATACATACATACATACATACATACATACATAACATGTGTGTGTATGCATGTATCAATGTATCCGTGTGTCTATGTGTGTAGGTACTTTGGCAGGACTGCCGCCTGTGTTTGGGCTGTATTGCGCGATGTTGCCTGGTCTGTCTTCTTTCTTCTTTCTTCTTTCTTTCTTTCTTTCTTTCTTTCTTTCTTTCTTTCTTTCTTTCTTTCTTTCTTTCTTTCTTTCTTTCTTTCTTATTCTGTCCACGCTGTGTTTGGGCTGTATTGCGCGATGTTGCCTGGTCTGTCTTCTTTCTTCTTGCTTCTTACTTCTTTCTTTCTTTCTTTCTTTCTTTCTTTCTTTCTTTCTTTCTTTCCTTTCTTTCTTTCTTTCTTTCTTATTCTATCCACGCTGTGTTTGGGCTGTATTGCGCGATGTTGCCTGATCTGTCTTCTTTCTTCTTGTTTCTTGTTTCTTGCTTCTTACTTCTTTCTTTCTTTCTTTCTTTCTTTCTTTCTTTCCTTTTTTCTTTCTTTCTTTCTCGCTTTCTTTCTTATTCTGTCCACGCTGTGTTTGGGCTGTATTGCGCGATGTTGCCTGTTCTGTCTTCTTTCTTCTTTCTTCTTGCTTCTTGCTTCTTACTTCTTACTTTCTTCTTTCTTCTTATTCTGTCCACCTGTGTTTGGGCTGTATTGCGCGATGTTACCTGGTCTTTCTTCTTGCTTCTTTCTTCTTTCTTCTTACTTTCTTCTTTCTTTCTTTCTTTCTTTCTTTCTTTCTTTCTTTCTTTCTTTCTTTCTTATTCTGTCTTCTTTTCTTTTGCGCAATGGTGCATTGTCTTCTTCTTTTTTCCTTCTTCCTTCTTCCTACTTTCTTCTTTTTTTCTTCTTTCTTCCAGGACCTATTCATCGCATACATCCACATTATCTATGTACGTGTAAATATTGCAGGTGTATTGTATGCTATCTTTGGCACGTCCAAAGAGCTGGCAGTTGGGCCCACTGCATTGGTGTCTACTCTAACTGGTTCTATCTATCTATCTATCTATCTATCTATCTATCTATCTATCTATCTATCTATCTATCTATCTATCTATCTATCTATCTATCTATCTATCTATCTATCTGTCTATCTATCTATCAGACTGCATAAATTTAAGCTTACTGCTCTTTCCCAGCCCGCTACCCAGTCGCCGATTGGCGGCGGGGTGGAATGGATGCATATGTCTTCGGATATGCGGAGCTGATAGACCAAACATATCTATCTATCTATCTATCTATCTATCTATCTATCTATCTATCTATCTATCTATCTATCTATCTATCTATCTATCTATCTATC
>WBZZ01002253.1:267500-270000 GCA_019918135.1 Paulinella micropora | reverse complement strand
TCTATCTATCTATCTATCTATCTATCTATCTATCTATCTATATCTATCTATCTATCTATCTATCTATCTATCTATCTATCTATCTATCTATCTATCTATCTAATCTATCTATCTATCTATCTATCTATCTATCTATCTATCTATCTATCTATCTATCTATCTATCTATCTATCTATCTATCTATCTATCTATCTATCTATCTATCTATCTATCTATCTATCTATCTATTATCTATCTATCTATCTATCTTATCTATCTATCTATCTATCTATCTATCTATCTATCTATCTATTATCTATCTATCTATCTATCTATCTATCTATCTATCTATCTATCTATCTATCTATCTATCTATCTATAGGCTACCTTGGCAGCGATCATCTTGAATGCGCTTCGTTCCCTGCTCTTACAAATCTTGGTGTCTCTCTCTCTCTCTCTCTCTCTCTCTCTCTCTCTCTCTCTCTCTCTCTCTCTCTCTCTGTCTCTCTCTCTCTCTCTCTCTCTCTCTCTCTCTCTCTTTCTCTCTCTCTCTCTCTCAGTGAGTATGTCCGTGTAAGTGATTGTGTTCTTACGCAAACGTTGGTTTAATTCAGAGTACGTGCATTGAAGTGTGTATTGGGGGGGGGGGGGGGTAGCGTTGGCACAAACAATCTCAACAAACTGTATCAACATTGACTTAATAATCATTCTTAGGACCCGTATCATTCGTGGAGACATCATCCGGGAGAAAGTGTAGTATGGGTGGTACCTTCACATACATAAATATATACATGCATACAGACGGACATACATGCATGTATACCTACCTACCTACCTACCTACCTACCTACCTACCAATCTTAATCTACCTACCTACCTACCTACCTACCTACCTACCTACCCATCTATCTTTTTAATTATCTGTCTATGTCAGGTGTGTGCGCTTGCCACCATAATTGGCCACACCAGCGCGGGGATTTTAACAGGTCATACATACATACACATACATACATACATACATACATACATACATACATACATATGTACATATGTCATTCATATACATACATACATACTTACTTACTTACTTACATACATACATACATACATACATACAGTGGGGTTGACAAACTTCCAAAACATAAATGCAAACAAACAAAATCTCCAAATTAAAACATAAAAACGCTGAATTTGACGTGGCATCGTACACTTTTTTCAACACATAAATGGACGAACACACAAAAGTCTCACGTACACCACAAACGAACATATGTGGTCTCCATCTAGACAAACAAACAAAGTCTCGCTTCAAACAAACATATGTTTGGGTCACTCTGGGCCACCAGCTAAAATTTCTTGAGAGCTTTTCATATCTCAGGTTTTTCCTAACGAACCAACCAACTAACCACCTATCAAGCCAATTAGTTTGCAAACTACTTACTATATCTCTCTTTGAATAGGCATGGCTCTGAATGAAACCCTAACGTAACTTACTATCTATCTATCTATCTATCTATCTATCTATCTATCTATCTATCTATCTATCTATCTATCTATCTATCTATCTATCTATCTATCTATCTATCTATCTATCTATTGGAAGATAATAGAAGTGTGTATGATAAGCTTTTAGGCACTGTCCGCTTCTTTCTCTTTTTCTTTCTCTTTTTCCTTCTCTTGAAAATACATGGAGTTCGTCCTTGTCGACATCTCCATGGTCCCTTCCATTCGCTTTCCTCTCTTTCTCTTTCTCTTTCTCTTTTCTCTTTCTCTTTCTCTTTCTCTTTTCTCTTTGCAAGCTCAAGACAGGGGGGGCTTTCTAAAAAATGTGCTTCAGAAATGTCAATCAATGAATCAATCAATGCATCAACCAATCAATCAATCAATCAATGAACCACCAATCAATCCATCGACTAACCAACCAATCAATCAAAGTTTGCCTGAATGGTTTTATCAGTGAAATTTACTCAATCTATCAAATCGATAGCTAATCAATCAATCAAGCAGTTATCTAAAGGGTCGCATGAGGAAAAATTAGGCAGGCAGGTAGGTAGGTAGGTAGGTAGGTAGGTAGATAGATAGATAGATAGATAGATAGATAGATAGATAGATAGGTAGGTAGATAGATAGATAGACAGAGTAATTTACGCTAGGGTTTCATACAGAGTCATGCCTATTCAAAGAGAGATATGGATAGTAAGTAGTTTGCAAATTGGTTTGTTAGTTGGTTAGTTGGTTGGTTAGTTGGTTAGTTAGTTAGTTAGTTAGTTAGTTAGTTAGTAGTTTATTATGCAAAGTTTTGGTGGACCTTGTTCCCACCGCATCTGTCGCTTATTATTATTATTATTATTATTATTATTATTATTATTATTATTATTATTATTATTATTATTATTATTATTCAGCCCAATGGCCTCAAGGCGTTAAACTGTGACGCCAACTCATAACCCTTTGGTGGTAGATGCTGGGGAGGAGGGTCGTTGCGCGCGTAAAAGATCTTAAACTCCGCATATGCTGGTTG
>WBZZ01002253.1:247500-250000 GCA_019918135.1 Paulinella micropora | reverse complement strand
AGCTTCGCACGAGGAGGCTTCCGGGGCCGCTGGCACCAGACGCGCGCCAGCCGTCGCCACTTGAGGATCCCCGCTCCCGGCTGCCGCCGCCACCAGCTCGTCGCTCGCGGCCCTCGCCTTCTCCTCCACGCGCCCACGCCTAGCTGCGTCCGCGGGAAGCGCCACCGACACGTTTTGTTTGGTCCAATCCGGACAAAAGTTACTGGAAAAAGGATACTTTTTACCGGGCTGTCCGGGGGCTGATGCCTACATGGCTGAGAATCGGATCGCCGGCCAGTATCATAATTTAGACTCCGTCGTAGTAAAGCGGCGGCAGTTGAATAAAACAAGCCACTGAGGCGGCGGAGTTCGTTTTTTGAGGCCCGGATAAGTGGGACGGTACGCCAGGCACTGTACCGTGACCTGGTCACTGAGAGGCTTAGGTACTACACAAGCCCGAGTCAATGATCTGAGAACCTTCAGTCAGGCCGGGCTGGTTGTACTACTAGTAGTATCATGAGTCAGTACATATGAGTGTTTGAACATATGCACCACATGTTTTTTTTTTTTTTTTTTTTTTTTTTTTTTTTACGCAATCCGCCACTCTGTTAATAGAAACTTATCATACTGTACAGTACTGAGGCGCCTCCTGAGTACATAGCAGTGCCGCCGGCTCAGCTTCCCCGGGCCTCGGCGCCGGGGCCCCCAAGTCAGTTCAACGCCTAGGCACCGGCGGCTGGAGTCAGAAATCCGACCGTTACGGTTACGCTCAGACTCAGTCCCACTTGTCACGGTTCACTAGGTAGTAGCCTGTCACCTGAGAGCGTCGGCCTGCGGTCAGAACTTGAACGACTGAGGCGTGACGGACCGTGACAGTTTTTTCAATTGATTAACTTTTTTCAAGTTTTTTTCATTGAAGTTTCAACCGTTTTTTTTTCTCCCACTAACTTAGAATTTCAATAATCAATGTGTTTCACTCAGTGTAAAGATCATGCACAGACTGGCAGTATTAGAATTCGGCTGCCACAAATAAAAACAAACTCAAAAATGACTAATCACTTACCGTCCGGGTAGTTGAAAATATAAAATAGAATCTTAATAAATAGAAAAATACTTTTTTTCCACCATACTACTGAGTAACTCAGTAAAACTTGAGATGATTCAAGTAATGAGGCATTAGTGTGTCACCTAAACTCTTGGTAAAATCCACTCATTAAAAAGAAGTTAACCAATATAAGTAAAAGTGATTTTTTTTTTCTCCCAAGTTTTTTTCAGTATTATTGCCCCGGCTTGGCCGCTGGCGGGCCCCTTCGGAGGCTTCGGTTTACGATGTTGGATGTAGCAATTTACTACGTCACGGTGACACCCTCTATCGGAAGATGATCGGCATGAATACAGTAGCGTGTCAGACTTTGACTTTTTTACGCAAGCACTGTCTTGATAGTGATAAAATACTTGGCAATGTCACTCATAGAGCTGAGTGGGAAGACGACTTTTACATGAATACCGACTCAGTTAGTAGACTGACACACTAGGTTGATGGCTCGGAGTCACTGTAACTTAGAAGGACGGCTGGTGAACTGATGATCGTTTAGAATGAGGCTCAGCAGCTTGGCAGGAAAATTATGAAACTGCGGCGGCAAGCTGAGCAGCCGTCAACAACTTGAGAATGCAGAGCATGGAAAAGGCGGCAAGAAATAGTCGTTCTCGTTTGGCAGTGCCACCGTGTGTGCCAGGACCATCCGGTCCGTTTACATGGCAGCTAAGCCCCCGAGCTACGAAGCACATTTCAAACAACAACAACAGCCCCACCCCACCCACCCAACAACAACAACAACAACAACAACAACAGGTGACAACAACAGCAACAACAGCAACAACAACAACAACAACAACAACAACAACAACACAACAACAACAACAGCAACAACAACAATAATAATAACAACAACAATAACAACAACAATAACAACAAACAAACAAACAAACAAACAAAAAAGTTGGAAAACTTCATGAAGTCAACATTTATGCCCCTGTTGCCACCGATCATGCCGACTTTGATGCCTGGGTAAGGCTGCCGACCCGAAGCTCGGGAGATTGTGTGAGTTCAGCTAGAGTCGCTCCTTGAATAGTTATTGATATACTTGTACCCTACAGTTCCCGTAATCAATGACATACAGCCTATTGCGATGCACGCACAATCCAGTAGGTTCTGCGAGTCCGTGCTTGTCTTCTGACCCGAACGAACGCAGGAAAGAACCTCCCGTATCAAAGACCCTAATGCACTCGCGGCCACCAACTATGATTTGCTTTGAGCCTTCTCCCTTCCTCCTGACCTCATTCACTGCTACATCACATAGCGAGCTGAATGATTTTGCAGCCATGACTCTCACGAAGGTGCCATCGAAAGTGAAAACATGTACTCGGTCATATGCTTGGTCGGCGATAAAGACACGATCATCGCTTGCCACCCCCATGGGCAACGAAAACTGACCCCCTTGTTCACCTCTATAACCCCATG
>WBZZ01002253.1:227500-230000 GCA_019918135.1 Paulinella micropora | reverse complement strand
TTTGTGTGATTTTGCGTGCTGTATGTGTACTTCTTGAGCTCGGTTTGAAAAGTGGGATGCAAAGAAATTAACAGTGTCTTCGGAAAAATTGAAGTTTGTCCTGAGTTTCTTAATTAACTTTGCATGTTCTACTGTGTCGTAGGCTTTTGACAAGTCTACGTAAAGCGCTAGCACGAGTTCTTCTCTGTCTTTGTGTTTGTGTATTTGGTTTAGGATAGTCTGGACTGTCATTGTCGTGTTTGAGTTCGGGCGGAAGGCGTATTGCGTATGTGATATTATGTTATGTTTCGTTAGATGGTCCATGACTTGTTTATTTATTATTGTGTCGAAGATTTTAGCTATTATTGGTAGTAATGAAATAGGTCTGTAGTTTACTGGCATGCTTGTGTCGCTAGCTTTGTATATTTCTATTACTTTAGTTGTTTTTAGTGCATCTGGGTAACTATTTTCCTTTATTGCTTTATTAAATAGTTCTGTGAGCGTGGGTGCGATGTAAGTGTGCATGTCTTTTATTATTGCAGGCTTTATTTTATATATGTCTTCTGCTTTGTCTCTGTTTATGTTTTTGAGTGTTTTTTGTACTGTGTCCTGTGTTATAGTTTGTAGTTTGAAGCTAGGGTGTGTGTGTGTCTCTGCCGCTACAATTTCTTCCTGTTCTATCTTTGGTATGTTGTTGCTTGTTTTCTTGCCTATTGTTATGTAATGATCGTTGAATGCATTTGCTATGTCTGTTGGGTCTGTGTATGTTTTGTTGTTGTAGTACGCTACTGCTGGTGATTTTCTTGGTGGTTTGTTGTTTGGGACTAGTTCTTTGAGTTTTCTGTGTTGTTTCTTCGGATTGTATTTGTTTTCTTCTAGTACTCTCATTATTTCTTCTTGCTTTGCTTTGTGTATTATTTTGTTTACTTTGTATTTGTGTGTTGTGTAAGCTCGCTTGTTTTCTACCGTTGGGTTATCTTTCCATCTATTGTATAGCGCGTGTCGTTTTCTTATTTGTCTTTTTATTTTTGGTTTACACCAGCTTTTTCTTCTGTTGCTTTGTTTGGGCTTCCTCTCATAGTGTTCTATAACTTTTGTTATTGTTGACTGTAGCTCTCGAAATTTTTGGTTTGTGTCTGTGTTTTCTGTGCCTTGTGCTATGTATTCTAGCTGTGTTTTTAGGTCTGCTATTATAGATTCTCTGTGTTTGTTGTAATTGCTGTTTGTAAGTCTTGGTGTCACGTCTGTGTCTGGTTTGTTTGTTCGTGTATGTATTATTGCGTATATTGGGTGATGGTCAGATATGCATGGGCTGATTATGTTTGATTCAATGTCGGTGTTGATGTTGGTGAGTATCATGTCAATGAGCGTGCTTGAGTTGTGGTGTATGTCGTGTCGTGTTGCTTTGTTTATTGTCGTGTATAGATTGTTATGTATAATGAACTCATGCATATCTGTGTGCGGTTTGTGTATGTTGTCTAGGAGATTATAATTAAGGTCTCCCACTATTGTTATTGTGCTTGCTGGTGCTTTGTGTAGAATGTTGTCTATTCTATTCTGAAGCGCCTGTATAAAATCTTTATCGTGATTTTTGAGCGGGCGTCTATACATATCTATTATTGTGTGTATTGGCTTGCTTTTCAGCTTATTATTATATATTTGTATGATTAGAGGTGTTTGGCATGACTGTGATATGTTTTGTTTTTTGTCTATTGTGATATGCATGTTGCTTTTGTAGTAGATTGAGATGTCTATGTGATGTTCTGCAGTGTACATGGGAATGGGGAATGTATTATTGCTGATTGGTTGTTGGATGTAGTTGTCTGTGAGTATGATGATGTCTGGTTGGAAGTGTAGTAATTGGAGTTGTATAAGTAGATGTTGGTGGTGTGCTTTGAGTGAGTGAATGTTGGTGTGGTAAATGTGTTATGTTTATTATTGATATTATTGTTATCATTATTATAATTATTATTATAAATTTTGTTTTCTTTTTCTATTTTTTTCTTATCATATGCAAGCTCGATGTAGGGTATTAGGGATTGTGGGAGAAGGCGGTGGTGTATGATATTGTCTGGGGGTTTCTGTGGTAATGTAGTCATTATGGTGTTTGTGTGTTTCCGTTTTTCTGTGCTTTGTTCGGTGGTGTTGATGATGACGATGATGATGATGATGATGAAGATGGTTGGAGTAGACCATATTGTTCTTTGATGATATTAATATCTTCATATGTTTCGATCATCAATCGCTCTTCTGTGGTTTGGTCTTTGAAGAATACCTCGCCGTCCCTTGTCCAGACGAAGATAGTGCATCCAGTTGCTGCTGTCAGTTCTTTCTTTAACTGGAGGGCCTGTTTGAAGAGAGAAAGTTGCGTAGGTGTTAGGCTTTCGTTTATAAAGATGTTGAATGGTTGTTTGTGTTGTTTGAGGTGTGTGCCTGTCCAATCGATAGTGTCGTGTTTGAGGGGTTGGTTTGGGTTGTGTTTTTTGAATGTGTTCTTGAGTTGGTTTGAGGCGAAGCGCAG
>WBZZ01002253.1:212500-217500 GCA_019918135.1 Paulinella micropora | reverse complement strand
ATTCAATATCAGGCCGCCATATTATATATTGTATTCGAGTCGCTTCGGAGGCTGTCACCCTCCAGACTCAAGACTTCATTGTTACTAGGCTATAGTGATTTCAGGAAACTTGAATCATACTCCATGACCTGTCGGCCGGCCCGCACAATACATAGTGGCATTAAGTATCGTACGGCCGCTTGTCGTTACTTGACTTTTGATGATGCTTGGTCTGCCCCTCAGAGTCTACCGTTGAGGTACGACTCAGTAGTACAAGTGTCAGAGTTTACATCTGGAATCATGATCGCTAACAAAAGTTGAAAGGCCAGGGTTTTGCTTTTGCTTTTCGTGAGGTTCACGAAAAGCTAAATTTCTCACTGAGTCAAGTTTTTCTCGGCCCCGCTTTGATTTTCTTGAGGTTTTGACACTGTGAGTTTGGATACAACCCCAAGGGACTCATGATAATTACACAACGAACTCTTATTAAAAGTCTCTATGGCTGCATTAAGTCCTGACTCCTAAGAGCAGGTGAAATACCAGTAAATAGCCGCGGCAGAGCGGTCACTTCGTTTATTTACGTAGATTTATACTTGTTTGCAGACTTGGAGTGCAAAGTACGGTGACGCCGTGACTGAACGTAGATTGTGAGTTGGTGAGCTTCGCGTAACTTGAAACAGCTGTAAAACACAATGAAGGATGGCTTCAAGTCTAACTTATAATTTCAAGTGTCCGAAATTTGCATTTGGAAAAAGTTTCCACAGTTGTCTCCCGTCACTCTTGCTTCCTTGTTCACAAATTTACCGCAACGTGCGTGTTTCACTGGAAATCAGGGGAAAAGGTAATAGAGTGGGAAAAAAGGAGTAGTTAATCTTTTCTAAAAAGAACTTTGACTTGATCATGAGTCGTTTGCAGTCATTTCTGAACGAAATCGAAAACTAGTTAGTGAAGTCGAAACGTCGTGGCGCCGTCCTTTGAAAGCTTAGGACAAAGAAGGCTGAGAAAGAAAGAGAGAGAGAGAGAGAGAGAGAGAGAGAGAACGAAAGAAAGGAAAAAAGAAAAGAAAAGAAAAGAAATAAATAAAGAAAGAAAGAAAGAAAGAGAGAAAGAAAGAAGAGCTTTCCGACGACGTGCTCAGAACGTCAGTATCTTAAAGTGATCGAGAAAAATGAATTCAAAGTTGGACAATTTTGCCACTTGAATGTCATGAGCAATAGCATGGATCATGCCATAAGGTTCGTTGGAGCGGCAGTGCTTCAAGGCGCAGACTACTGCGATTCCTAAAGAAGCACAGGAACAATATTCAATACCCGCAGAAATTGCATATCACAATAATGAGGACATTCAAGAGGCGAAAATCATCTAGCTTTGAACCCATCTTTGCCAATAGTATTGCTGAAGAAATTCGAATGGCATAATCGTCCAATGCTCATTGCATCGCGCTCCACCAATCGCTGTAATATAAGAGGCTCCCCCCCCCCCCCCCTCACCTCGTCGAATTTGGACATGAATTCTGACATTGCCCGCTGAGATTCTTCAAGCCCAAGCGAAATATTCCCCAGCAAGGAAGCATCTATTCAAAACAAATCAACAACAATTAATAAAAATGATGTAATAATAATAATCATAATAATAATAATAATAATAATAATAATAATAATAATATAGTGCTTCTCTGTCAATGGCTGATGCATTTCTGCACATGCGCCTCCATCGTCTCACCCGTGAGGGGAGTACGAAGAATTGACGATAGGCTGTAATGACACCCCCGCAAGGGCAGTTCCAACACTTCCAGACGGACCGGTATGTTCAATGAAAATACTGGTCCAGACGGACCGGTATGTTCAATGAAAATACTGGTGGCACCGACGGGAATCGAACTGGCGACAGGGCCCAGATGGTAGAACTTGACCACTGGGCTATCACGGTGTCCTAATAATAATATAATAATAATAATAATAGTGCTTCTCTGTCCATGGCTGATGCAAATCTGCACATGCGCCTCCATCGTCTCACCCGTGAGGGGAGTACGAAGAATTGACGATAGGCTCTAATGACACCCCCGCACGGGCAGTTCCAACACTTCCAGACGGACCGGTATGTTCAATGAAGATACTGGTGGCACCGACGGGAATCGAACTGGCGACAGGGCCCAGATGGTAGAACTTGACCACTGGGCTATCACGGTGTCCAAATAATAATAATAATAATAATGATAATAATAGTGCTTCTCTGTCAATGGCTGATGCATTTCTGCACATGCGCCTCCATCGTCTCACCCGTGAGGGGAGTACGAAGAATTGACGATAAGCTCTAATGACACCCCCGCAAGGGCAGTTCCAACACTTCCAGACGGGCCGGTATGTTCAATGAAAATACTGGTCCAGACGGATCGGTATGTTCAATGAAAATACTGGTGGCACCGACGGGAATCGAACTGGCGACAGGGCCCAGATGATAGAACTTGACCACTGGGCTATCACGGTGTCCAATGATAATAATAATAATAATAATAATAATAATAATAATAATAATAATAATAATAATAATAATAATAGTGCTTCTCTGTCAATGGCTGATACAAATCTGCACATGCGCCTCCATCGTCTCACCCGTGAGGGGAGTACGAAGAATTGACGATAGGCTCTAATGACACCCCCGCACGGGCAGTTCCAACACTTCCAGACGGACCGGTATGTTCCATGAAAATACTGGTGGTACCGACGGGAATCGAACTGGCGACAGGGCCCAGATGGTAGAACTTGACCACTGGGCTATCACGGTGTCCATAATAATAATAATAATAATAATAATAATAATAATAATAATAATAATAATAATAATAATAATAATAATAGTGTATTGATCTGTCATGGTTGAGTCCAAGGACCATGCGCCTGCATCCCTCGACCCAACAGTCACACAGTGAATGTTGGGGAGGGAACAGTCACTCTAACCATCCCTGAATAGCTACGCCCGGCGTGTCGGATACCTTGCAGGGAATCAACTGCAAATGATTGATGTTCCCTATGAGAGTTCCACAAGACTGGGTAGAAGTCAAATGGAGGTACTCAAGGGGGGTAGCAGACATTTCATGCGGTCTGCCAGCGCATGAGGACGTTTTGCGGTAAGTGTCTGGGACGCCTCGAAACCCGTCACCACCCCTAGATCTCGGAATGTATATACCCCTTTGACCCCACGTGGTGTAAGTCTTATAAAAACAACACAACATAGTCTTATAAAAACAACACAATAATAATAATAATAATAATAATAATAATAATAATAATAATAACAATATAATAATAATAATAATAATAATAAAAATAATAATAATAATAATAATAATGATAATAATAATAATAATGATAATAATAATAATAATAATAATAATAATAATAATAATAATAATAATAATAATAATAACTAGGGGCTGCGCCAACACCTGAAGGGATGGTTTACCGAAGCGCACCAAACCCCGCCAGCCCCACTTCTTATCACTTTTTGGATGGCCCCCCGGACCCCCCCCCCCCCGCCCTCCCCTCCCGCCCCCTTTCCCTTCGACAGGGTACGTTGAATTGCCGGAGGTGCCGCAAAGGGCGCCTGGTGGCAAAAAACCTCAATTTTCAGGTGTGGGTGCCACCCGCGACCAGAACGGATACGTAGAATCGCAGGGCTTCCCCGGACCATCCCTTTCCCTTCGACAGGGTACGTTGAATCGCCGGAGGTGCCGCAAATGGCGTCTGGTGGCAAAAAACCTCAATTTTCAGTGCCACCCGCGACCAGAACGGGTACGTACAATCCCAGGGCCTGGGTTCCCGGGGGGAGAGCCCCCCGGACCCACCCTTTCCCTTCGACAGGGTACGTTGAATTGCCGGAGGTGCCGCAAAGGGCGCCTGGTGGCAAAAAACCTCAATTTTCAGGTGTGGGTGCCACCTGTGACCAGAACGGATACGCACAATCGCAGGGCTCCCCCGGACCCCCCCTGCCCCGTCGACAGGGTACGTTGAATTGCCGAAGGTGCCGCCAAAGGGCGCCTGGTGGCAAAAATATCAATTTTCAGGTATGGGTGCACCCGCGACCAGAACGGGTACGTAAAATCACAGGGATTGGGTTCCCGGGGGGAGGGCCCCCCGGACCTCCCTGCCCCGTCGACAGCGTACGTTCAATCGCCGGAGGCACCGGCAAGTACTGCCAAAAAACAAGGAAATTGGGCATTCAGGACACTCCCCTAACGCAAATATTTGCGTGAATTCCAAAAAAATTATATCAGCATCAAGATCAAGTCTGGGGCTAACCACCTGCCAATATGAGCTTCGAACTCTTCCTGGTTCACACAAACCATGATTTATTCCGATGGGAGAGCAGAAAATAGGCCAAAAAAACAAGGAAATTGGGCATTCAGGACACTCCCCTAACGCAAATATTTGCGTGAATTCCAAAGAAACTATATCAGCATCAATATCGAGTCTGGGGCTAGCCACCCTGCCAATATGAGCTCCCAAATCTTCCTGCTTCACACAAACCATGATTTATTCCGACGAGGGTGCAGAAAATAGGCTAAAAAAACAAGGAATTTTCGCATTCAGGACACTCCCCTAACGCAAATATTCGCGTGAATTCCAAAGAAATTATATCAGCATGAACATCGAGTCTGGGGCTAGCCACCCTGTCAGTATCAGCTCCAAACTCCTCCTGGGTCACACAAACCATGATTTATTCCGATTGGGCTGCGAAAAAAAAAAGGAATTTTGGCATTCAGGACACTGCCCTAACGCAAATATTTGCGTGAATTTCAAAAAAATCATATCAGCATCAAGATCGAGTCTGGGGCTAACCGCCCTGCAAATATGAGCTCCGAACTACTCTTCGTTCCGACAAACCATGATTTATTCCGACAGGGGTGCGGAAATGGTGGGTGGGTGGGTGGGGGTGGGGCACACAATTTTTATTCTCCCCCTCCCCCTTGACCAACACCTTTCAGGGATAATAATAGTGCTTCTCTGTCAATGGCCGATGCAAAT
>WBZZ01002253.1:190000-195000 GCA_019918135.1 Paulinella micropora | reverse complement strand
CAGACATACAGACAGACAGGCAGACAGACATACAGACAGATAGACAGACAGACCAGTGTCAGGTCGTTCAAGCCTAACAACTCTTTCAGACAGAAAGGCAGAAAGACAAGCAGACAGGCAGACAGGCAGACAGGCAGACAGACAGGCAGACAGACAGACAGACAGACAGACCACTGTCAGGTCATTCAACCCAAGCAACTCTTTCAGACAGACAGGCAGACAGGCGGACAGACACACAGACAGATAGACAGACAGATAGACAGACAAACCAGCGTCGGGTTATTCAGCCCAAGCAACTCTTTGAGACAGACAGGCAGACAGGCAGACAGACAGGCAGACAGGCAGACAGACAGACAGACAGACAGGCAGGCAGATGGATAGACAGACAGACCAGCGTCGGGTTATTCAGCCCAAGCATCTCTTTCAGACAGGCAGACAGGCAGACAGACAGACAGACAGGCAGACAGACAGGCAGACGGATAGACAGACAGACCAGCGTAGGGTTATTCAGCCCAAGCATCTCTTTCAGACAGGCAGACAGACAGGCAGAGAGGCAGACAGACAGGCAGGCAGACAGAGGTACAGACGGATAGACAGACAGATCAGCGTCAGGTTATTCAGCCCAAGCAACTCTTTCAGACAGACAGGCAGACAGACAGGCAGACGGATAGACAGACAGACAAGCGTAAGGTTGTTCAGCCCAAACATCTCTTTCAGACAGACAGGCAGACAGCCAGGCAGACAGCTACACAGACGGATAGACAGACAGACCAGTGTCAGGTCGTTCAGCCCAACCAACTGTTTCAGACAGACAGGCAGACAGACAGGGAGACAGACAGGCAGACAGACGTACAGACGGATAGACAGACAGATCAGTGTCAGGTTATTCAGCCCAAGCATCTCTTTCAGACAGACAGGCAGACAGATAGGCACAAACACATACAGACAGATAGACAGACAGACTAGTGTCAGGTTATTCAGCCCAAACATCTCTTTCAGACAGACAGGCAGACAGGCAGACAGACAGACAGACAGACAGACAGAAAGGCAGACAGACAGGCAGACAGGCAGACGGATAGACAGACAGACCAGTGTCAGATTATTCAGCCCAAACATCTCTTTCAGACAGACAGGCAGACAGACAGACAGGCAGACAGGCAGACAGACAGGCAGACAGGCAGGCAGACAGGCAGACAGACAGACAGACGGATAGACAGACAGACCAGCGTAAGGTTGTTCAGCCCAAACATCTCTTTCAGACAGTCAGGCAGACAGGCAGACAGACAGGCAGACAGACAGACAGGCAGACAGACAGACAGGCAGACAGGCAGGCAGATGGATAGACATACAGACCAGCGTCGGGTTATTCAACCCAAGCAACTCTTTCAGACAGAAAGGCAGACAGACAGGCAGACAGACAGCCAGACAGACATACAGACAGATAGACAGACGGACCAGTAGCAGGTCGTTCAAGCCTAACAACTCTTTTACTTGTTCGAGCAAGGTCTGTTCAACATAAATCATACATCATGATTTATGAGTATGAGTGTGATGTATGATGTATGATGTATGATGTTATGATGTTATGATGTATGATGTATGATGCATGAAGCATGATGATGTATGAGTATGAGTGTGAGTGTGATGTATGATGTATGATGTATGATGTATGATGTATGCATACATCATACATCATATAGCATTTATACATCATACATCATGCATCGCACTCATACTCATGCTCATACATCATACGTCATACATCGTACGTCATACATAGTACATCATACATCATACATCATACATCATACATCATACATCACACTCACACTCATACTCACACATCATCATGCATCGTACATCATACATCATACATCATGCATCATACATCATACATCATGCATCATACTTCATACATCATACTTCATACATCATACATCATACATCATACATCATACATCATACATCATACATCATGCATCATACATCATACATCATACATCATGTATCATACTTCATACATCATACATCACACTCATACTCATACATCATACATCATACATCATACATCATACATCACACTCATACTCATACTCATACTCATACATCATACATCATACATCATACATCATACATCGTACATCGTACATCGTACATCATACATCATACATCATACATCATACATCATACATCATACATCATACATCACACTCATACTCATACATCATACATCATACATCATGCATCATGCATCATGCATCATACATCATACTTCGTACATCATACATCATACATCATACTTCATACATCATACATCATACATCATACTTCATGCATCATACATCATACATCATACATCATGCATCATGCATCATACATCATACACCATGCATCATACATCATACATCATACATCATACATCATACATCATACATCATACATCATACATCATACTTCATACATCATGCATCATGCATCATACTTCATGCATCACACTCACACTCATACTCATACATCATCATACATCATACATCATACATCATACATCATACATCATACATCATACATCACACTCACACACATACACCATACTTCAAACTTCATACATGATATCCCGTACTCATACATTCGTACATCATACATCATACATCAATCATACATTATAAGAACGAGTGAAAATTTTCGGCCAGGAAATATTTCGGCCAGTGATTTTTCACCGCAGAATACCTTGTTTTTGCACAAAACTTTGGGTGGCCGGAATTCTTCCCTAGTCTTTTCACCGCAAGATACGTTAATTTTTTTTTTGCCAAAATTTGAGGTGGCCGAAATTCTTCACTTTTATCGGTCACCTCCACAAAATGTGGTCAGGTTACCGATAAAACTACATATGCGGCGCGCCAAATTTGACATGTTTTGCGGGCTCGCCGGCCCGGCTCCGGCTCGCCCGCAAAAAAACGTCAAATTTGTGGCTAGCCGCATAATATACTATTTCCTTTACCCGTTCGTCCATGGACTGTAGAACTCGGTAAGCTAAGGAAGCATTTTCTGCCTTCTCTTCCCCCTTCATCTCCACAATGTCCTCGTCCAATCCACCCACGCTGAAATTCTGTACCAAAGCCTCCTCCATCAGTCCCTAACGAGACAGCAGACAATCACATAAAAGCATTCACCGCCAATTACCTAGGTAATTACCCTTGATGTGGTTGGCTTCCCGGGGAAATTCCCTGAATTTCGGAATTTCCTCGGGAAGCTAACCACAACAAGGGTAATTACCTAGGTAATTGGCGGTGAGTGCTTTTATGTGAATATTATATTCTGCGGCTAGCCAAAATTTCCACGTGTTTTACCCGGCTCACCCGTAAAACACGTGAAATTTTGGCGACGCCGAAGATGTGGTTTTCTCGGTTACCTAACCACATTTTTGAGGTGGTGATCGAGAGAAAACAGAAGCAAGACAGAGATACACACAAACATAACCGCTTAAGGGTGCGGCGGGTTTTTGTCACCTTTGTAGCTGATTTGCCTGAAATTTGAAAAGATTTCCCGCAAATCTATCCATACTATACTCTGATAATTTTTTTTTAGCTATATCAATGCCATTCAAGGTGAAGACGCAGGAAGACGCAATGGGCATTTGGACAGACAAAAAGGGAATTCGACCGGGAATATACCCACAAAATCTGGTCTACAGACTCGCGCGGACAAAGGGTCAACAATGAAAAAAAAATTTCAACGCAAAATACGGAAAAATTTGCCGCAAAATATGGAAAAAAAATCAAACGCAAAAACCAAAGGATCAGATGCAAAAACAAAAAAGTCACACGCAAAATACGGAAAATTTGTCGGCTGTATGTATGCTAGTTCATTTTTCACCTTTCCTTCCCGGAAAGTTATCCACATCGTTATCGTCTATATCTATATCTATGTC
Organism: Paulinella micropora; assembly: GCA_019918135.1. Classification (NCBI taxonomy): domain Eukaryota; phylum Cercozoa; class Imbricatea; order Euglyphida; family Paulinellidae; genus Paulinella; species Paulinella micropora. The sequence continues at coordinate 191,072 of WBZZ01002253.1, read as the reverse complement.
TAGAAATATTTTGAGGGCGGGCCGGCCGGTCCGGCGACCGCAACCTTATTCAGAGAGAGAGAGAGAGAGAGAGAGAGAGAGAGGGAGGGAGGGAGGGAGAGGGAGGGAGAGAGAGAGAGAGAGAGAGAGAGAGCGAGAGAGAGAGAGAGTGTGTGTGTGTGTGTGTGTGAGAGAGAGAGAGAGAGAGAGAGAGAGGGAGGGAGAGCGAGAGAGAGGGAGAGAGAGAGAGAGAGGGAGAGAGAGAGTGAGGGAGAGAGAGAGTGAGGGAGAGAGGGAGGGAGGGAGAGAGAGAGAGAGAGAGAGACCTGTCCAGTAGTCAAGTCTGCTAGAATGTCTAAGCCTACCATATGGATATAGATATAGATATAGATATAGATATAGATATAGATATGGATATAGATATAGATACAGATATAGATACAGATAAAGATATAGATACAGATATAGTTATAGATATACATATATAGGTATAGGTATAGATATAGATACATATATAGATATAGATATAGATATAGATATAGATATAGATAATGTAAATTAAAAAATATATAGACAGCTAACACTTCCGACACGCCCGGCCCGGTCAGATGTATGTATGTATGTATGTATGTATGTATGCTAGTTCATTTTTCACCTTTCCTTCCCGGAAAAGTATCCACATCGTTATCTTCCTCTATGTATGTATGTATGTATGTATGTATGTATGTATGTATGTATCTTAGTTCATTTTTCACCTTTCCTTCCCGGAGAGATATCCACATCGTTATCTTCCTCTTCTTCTTTCTTTCTTTTTCTTTCTTCTGCTTTCTTCTGCTTTCTTCTGCTTTCTTCTGCTTTCTTTTGCTTTCTCCTTGCTTTCTCCTTGCTTTTTTCTGGCTTTTTTCTGGCTTCTTTCTTGCTTCTTTCTTGCTTCTTTCTTTCTTCTTTCTTTCTTTCTTTCTTCTTCTTTCTTCTTTCTTTCTTCTTTCTTTCTTCTTTCTTCTTTCTTTCTTCTTTCTTTCTTCTTTCTTTCTTTCTTCTTTCTTTCTTCTTTCTTCTTCTTTCTTCTTCTTTTCTTCTTTCTTTCTTCTTT
>WBZZ01002253.1:182500-185000 GCA_019918135.1 Paulinella micropora | reverse complement strand
GATATAGATATAGATATAGATTTAGATTTAGATATATGTACGTATGTATGCATGTATGTATGAGCCGTGAGCTTGACCCCCAAGTATGTATGTATGTATGATGCATGTATGTATGTATGTATGTATGGTCTGTATGAACTGGCGTTGCTCTATGTATGTATGTATGTATGTATTTATGTATGTATGTATGTATGTATGCATGTCTGATTGAAGGCCTTAGATAGATAGATAGATAGATAGAAAGACAGATGGATAGATAGATAGATAGATAGATAGATAGATAGATTAGATAGATAGATTAGATATATATATAGATAGATAGATAGATAGAGAGAGATAGATTAGATAGATAGATAGATAGATAGATTAGATAGATAGATAGATAGATAGATAGATAGATAGATAGATAGATAGAGAGATAGATTAGATAGATAGATAGATAGATAGATTAGATGAAATATCGACTAATGTCAGAAAAAAGTAGCTTCTGATTTCGTCAACCAGGAAGTCTGTGGGTAAAGTATTAACCCGATGCCCAGCTAAGCCGTGATGTTTGCACGGAAGGGACTGATACAGGCAATACCAAAGCTCCCTAGTACCAGGCGGGGCCAGGGCTCGTTCCATAAAGCGCCCCTTGCAGAACGAGCTCCCACCTCCATTACAGAGGGCCCAGTAAGCAGATGGAGTTTCGAGACTGTTCGACAGTCTAGTATAAACCGACAGAGCACTGTGGGTTTTATTCCGGGCTCAACAAGCGAGAAAGGGCACCCTGAGGGAACAGGATTGTGCTTCCCGTCGCTATTTCGGCATGTGACTTATAGGCGTATGGCTAGGCACACATAAGGCACCCCACCACGGGCCCAGCACACCCACACCATCCCCTAATTCTCTGTCTGTCGACAGATGGCACCCATTTCAAAAAATCAAGCCCAAGAGAGGGTCAGTGACACCTCAAGTGGCCTTGGTTCATTCCGTAGAGTAAGTGATAAGATCAACTGATGAAATATCGACTAATGTCAGAAAAAAGGAGCTTCTGATTTCGTCAACCAGGAAGTCTGTGGGTAAAGTATTAACCCGATGCCCAGCTAAGCCGTGATGTTTGCACGGAAGGGACTGATACAGGCAATACCAAAGCTCCCTAGTACCAGGCGGGGCCAGGGCTCGTTCCATAAAGCGCCCCTTGCAGAACGAGCTCCCACCTCCATTACAGAGGGCCCAGTAAGCAGATGGAGTTTCGAGACTGTTCGACAGTCTAGTATAAACCGACAGAGCACTGTGGGTTTTATTCCGGGCTCAACAAGCGAGAAAGGGCACCCTGAGGGAACAGGATTGTGCTTCCCGTCGCTATTTCGGCATGTGACTTATAGGCGTATGGCTAGGCACACATAAGGCACCCCACCACGGCCCAGCACACCCACACCATCCCCTAATTCTCTGTCTGTCGACAGATGGCACCCATTTCAAAAAATCAAGCCCAAGAGAGGGTCAGTGACACCTCAAGTGGCCTTGGTTCATTCCGTAGAGTAAGTGATAAGATCAACTGATGAAATATCGACTAATGTCAGAAAAAAGGAGCTTCTGATTTTGTCAACCAGGAAGTCTGTGGGTAAAGTATTAACCCGATGCCCAGCTAAGCCGTGATGTTTGCACGGAAGGGACTGATACAGGCAATACCAAAGCTCCCTAGTACCAGGCGGGGCCAGGGCTCGTTCCATAAAGCGCCCCTTGCAGAACGAGCTCCCATCTCCATTACAGAGGGCCCAGTAAGCAGATGGAGTTTCGAGACTGTTCGACAGTCTAGTATAAACCGACAGAGCACTGTGGGTTTTATTCCGGGCTCAACAAGCGAGAAAGGGCACCCTGAGGGAACAGGATTGTGCTTCCCGTCGCTATTTCGGAGATAGATAGATAGATAGATAGATAGATAGATAGATAGATAAACCTTATCATCTATTCCTTCCCCAAAACCGCTCTCGATGTCCTCAAGATAGATAGATAGATAGATAGATAGATAGATAGATAGATAGATAGATAGATAGATAGATAGATAGATAAACCTTCTCATCTAAGCCTCCCCAAAACCGCTCTCGATGTCCATAGATAGATAGAAGATAGATAGATAGATAGATAGATAGATAGATAGAGAGATAGATAGAGAGATTAGATAGATAGATATATAGATAGATAGATAGATAGATAGATAGATAGATAGATAGACAGATAGATATACAGATAGAACCCCAGCTCATCTAATCCTTCCCCAAAAGCACTCTCGATGTCCTCAAGATAGATAGATAGATAGATAGATAGATAGATAGATAGATAGTAGATAGATAGATAGATAGATAGATAGACCTTCTCATCTACTCCTTCCCCAAAACCGCTCCTGATGTCCTCACGATAGATAGATAGATAGATAGATAGATAGATAGATAGATAGATAGATAGATAGATTAGATAGATAGATAGATAGATAGATAGATAGATAGATAGATAGATA
>WBZZ01002253.1:155000-165000 GCA_019918135.1 Paulinella micropora | reverse complement strand
ACCGGATTGTTATAGGTGGGGTTTCGAGGCAGCTCTAGCAACCGCGCTTGGTGTATGCACTTGCACATTCGGTGACGTCTTGCAAGAGGTTGCTGGGACTGCGGAATAACCTCGGCTTAGTGCAGTCTTGCCCTCAGGAGCTCCATCGGTGGCCCCGATCATCAGGCGAGAGACTGACACGGGGGGGTGGAGGACCTCGAACAAGGGTATTGGAGGCTTATGTCCGTTGAGAATATGCCATTAGCTGCATCAGTACGCCTCAGATATAGTAAATCTGCCTTGGAGTGTTGACTGTGACATATTTGAGGGAAATCCCGATGCAAAAAACCTAGTCACACTTGCTAAACAGAGTTCCAGCCCAATGGCCTCAAGGCGTTAAACTGTGACGCCAACTCATAACCCTTTGGTGGTAGATGCTGGGGAGGAGGGTCGTTGCGCGCGTAAAAGATCTTAAACTCCGCATATGCTGGTTGATAGCCCAGGACCCAGCAGACACCAGATTGTTATGGGTGGGTTTCGAGGCAGCTCTAGCAACCGCGCTTGGTGTATGCACTTGCACATTCGGTGACGTCTTGCAAGAGGTTGCTGGGACTGCGGAATAACCTCGGCTTAGTGCAGTCTTGCCCTCAGGAGCTCCATCGGTGGCCCCGATCATCAGGCGAGAGACTGACACGGGGGGGTGGAGGACCTCGAACAAGGGTATTGGAGGCTTATGTCCGTTGAGGATATGCCATTAGCTGCATCAGTACGCCTCAGATATAGTACTATTATTATTATTATTATTATTATTATTATTATTATTATTATTATTGGACACCGTGATAGCCCAGTGGTCAAGTTCTACCATCTGGGCCCTGTTGCCAGTTCGATTCCCGTCGAGTATTTTCATTGAACATACCGCTCCGTCTGGACCAGTATTTTCATTGAACATACCGGTCCGTCTGGAAGTGTTGGAACTGCCCTTGCGGGGGTGTCATTAGAGCTTATCGTCAATTCTTCGTACTCCCCTCACGGGTGAGACGATGGAGGCGCATGTGCAGAAATGCATCAGCCATTGACAGAGAAGCACTATTATTATTATTATTATTATTATTATTATTATGGGGGAGGGCTGCACAGTGTGGCACCCCACGGGGAGACGGCCTCTTCCCACTGGGTCCGAGTCTATGACGTTGTGTTGGTTCCGAGGCTATGTCGTTGTGTTGGTTCCGAGGCTATGTCATTGTGGGTTCCGAGGCTATGTCGTTGTGTTGCTTTTTACGACATACACCACGTGGGATCAAGATCTAGGGGTGGTGACGGGTTTCGAGGCGTCGTATAAAACGTCCTCATGCGCTGGCAGACCGCATAAAATGTCTGCTACCCCCCTTGAGTACCTCCATTCGATTTATACCCAGTCTTGTTGAACTCTCACAGGGAACATAGATCATTTTGCAGTTGCCTCCCCAGCATTCACTGTTGTGACTGTTGCGTCGAGGGATGAAGGCACATGGCCCTTGGGCTCGGCAATGACAGATCAATATATTATTATTATTATTATTATTATTATTATTATTATTATTATTATTATTATTATTATTATTGTTATTATTATTATTATTATTATTATTATTATTATTATTATTATTATTATTATTACTATTATTATTACTATTATTATTATTATTAGGGAGTACATAGGCCATTGGTCCTTTTCAATGGGCTGATTGGTATAAAGCTCCTAGAGTAATGTTCTATGCCGTCACTTCCTTTATTCCACCGATTGGTGTGGAGACTTTCCTTATGGAATGGAGGACTGGATGCACATGGCCTTTTGGCTCAGCAATTGGCAGGAGATACATTGTTATTATTATTATTATTATTATTATTATTATTATTATTATTACTATTATTATTATTATTATTATTATTATTATTATTATTATTATTATTATTATTATTATTATTATTATGGACACCGTGATAGCCCAGTGGTCAAGTTCTACCATCTGGGCCCTGTCGCCAGTTCGATTCCCGTCGGTGCCACCAGTATTTTCATTGAACATACCGGTCTATTTCTGGACCAGTATTTTCATTGAACATACCGGCCCGTCTGGAAGTGTTGGAACTGCCCTTGCGGGGGTGTCATTAGAGCTTATCGTCAATTCTTCGTACTCCCCTCACGGGTGAGACGATGGAGGCGCATGTGCAGAAATGCATCAGCCATTGACAGAGAAGCACTATTATTATTATTATTATTATCATTATCATTATTATTATTATTATTATTATTATTATTATTATTATTATTATTATTATTATCCCTGAAAGGTGTTGGGGAAGGGGGTGGGGGGTTTGGGGGGAGGGGGAAAATGAAAATTGTGTACCACCCCCCAAATCGGCACCCCCGTCGGAATAAATCATGGTTTGTGGGAACGAGGAGGAGTTCGGAGCTCATATTTGCAGGGTGGTTAGCCCCAGACTCGATGTTGATGCTGATATGTTTTTTTTGGAATCCACGCAAATATTTGCGTTAAGGCAGTGTCCTGAATGCCGAAATTCCTTGCTTTTTTAGCCTTTTTTTGCACCCCCCATCGGAATGAATCATGGTTTGTGGGAACGAGGAGGAGCTGGGAGCTCATATTGGCAGGGTGGTTAGTCCCAGACTCGATCTTGATGCTGGTATAATTTTTTTGGAATTCACGCAAATATTTGCGTTAGGGGAGTGTCCTGAATGCCAAATTTCATTGTTTTTTGGGTGTACTTTCCGGTGCCCCGGCATTTGAACGTACCCTGTCGACGGGTCCGGGGGGCCCTCCCCCGGGAACCCCAGCCCTGTGATTGTACGTACCCGTTCTGGTCGCGGGTGGCACCCACACCTGAAAATTGAAGTTTTTTGCCACCAGGCGCCCTTTGCGGAACCTCCGGCAATTCAACGTACCCTGTCGAAGGGAAAGGGGGGTCCGGGGGAGCCCTGCGATTGTACATACCCGTTCTGGTCGCGGGTGGCACACACACCTGAACCTTGAGGTTTTTTGCCACCAGGCGCCCTTTGCGGAACCTCCGGCAATTCAACGTACCCTGTCGAAGGGAAAGGGGGCGGGAGAAGGGGGGGGGGGGGGGGGGGGGGGTCCGGGGGGCATCCAAAAAGCGATAAGAAGTGGGGCTGGCGGGGTTTGGTGCGCGAAGCGCACCGGTAAACCATCCTTTCAGGTGTTGGCGCAGCCCCTATTCATCATTATTATTATTATTATTATTATTATTATTATTATTATTATTATTATTATTATTATTATTATTATTGGACACCGTGATAGCCCAGTGGTCAAGTTCTACCATCTGGGCCCTGTCGCCAGTTCGATTCCCGTCGGTGCCACCAGTATTTTCATTGAACATACCGGTCTATTTCTGGACCAGTATTTTCATTGAACATACCGGTCCGTCTGGAAGTGTCGGAACTGCCCTTGCGGGGGTGTCATTAGAGCCTATCGTCAATTCTTCGTACTCCCCTCACGGGTGAGACGATGGAGGCGCATGTTCAAATTTGCATCAGCCATTGACAGAGAAGCACTATTATTATTATTATTATTATTATTATTATTATTATTATTATTATTATTATTATTATGGACACCGTGATAGCCCAGTGGTCAAGTTCTACCATCTGGGCCCTGTCGCCAGTTCGATTCCCGTCGGTGCCACCAGTATTTTCATTGAACATACCGGTCCGTCTGGAAGTGTTGGATCTGCCCTTGCGGGGGTGTCATTAGAGCCTATCGTCAATTCTTCGTACTCCCCTCACGGGTGAGACGATGGAGGCGCATGTGCAGAAATGCATCAGCCATTGACAGAGAAGCACTATTATTATTATTATTATTATTATTATTATTATTATTATTATTATTATTATTATTATTACTATCATCATCATCATTATCATTATTATTATTATTATTATTATTATTATTATTATTATTATTATTATTATTATTATTATTATTATTAGGGAGTACATAGGCCCTTGGTCCTTTTCAATGGGCTGATTGGTATAAAGCTCCTAGAGTAATGTTCTATGCCGTCACTTCCTTTATTCCACCGATTGGTGTGGAGACTTTCCTTATGGAATGGAGGACTGGATGCACATGGCCTTTTGGCTCAGCAATTGGCAGGAGATACATTATTATTATTATTATTATTATTATTATTATTATTATTATTATTATTATTATTATTATTATTCAGCCCAATGGCCTCAAGGCGTTAAACTGTGACGCCAACTCATAACCCTTTGGTGGATGATGCTGGGGAGGAGGGTCGTTGCGCGCGTAAAAGATCTTAAACTCCGCATATGCTGGTTGATAGCCCAGGACCCAGCAGACACCAGATTGTTATGGGTGGGGTTTCGAGGCAGCTCTAGCAACCGCGCTTGGTGTATGCACTTGCACATTCGGTGACGTCTTGCAAGAGGTTGCTGGGACTGCGGAATAACCTCGGCTTAGTGCAGTCTTGCCCTCAGGAGCTCCATCGGTGGCCCCGATCATCAGGCGAGAGACTGACACAGGGGGGTGGAGGACCTCGAACAAGGGTATTGGAGGCTTATGTCCGTTGAGGATATGCCATTAGCTGCATCAGTACGCCTCAGATATAGTATTATTATTATTATTATTATTATTATTATTATTATTATTATTATTATTATTATTATTACTATTATTATCATTATTATTATTATCATTATATTATTATTATTATTATTATTATTATTATTATTATTATTATTATTATTATTATTATTATTATTATGGACACCGTGATAGCCCAGTGGTCAAGTTCTACCATCTGGGCCCTGTCGCCAGTTCGATTCCCGTCGTTGCCACCAGTATTTTCATTGAACATACCGGTCCGTCTGGAAGTGTTGGAACTGCCCTTGCGGGGGTGTCATTAGAGCCTATCGTCAATTCTTCGTACTCCCCTCACGGGTGAGACGATGGAGGCGTATGTGCAGATTTGCATCAGCCATTGACAGAGAAGCACTATTATTATTATTATTATTATTATTATTATTATTATTATTATTATTATTATTATCATTATTATTACTATTATTATTATTATTATTATTATTATTATTATTATGGGCTGATTGGTATAAAGCTCCTAGAGTAATGTTCTATGCCGTCACTTCCTTTATTCCACCGATTGGTGTGGAGACTTTCCTTATGGAATGGAGGACTGGATGCACATGGCCTTTTGGCTCAGCACTTGGCAGGAGATACATGATTATTATTATTATTATTATTATTATTATTATTATTATTATTATTATTATTATTATCATTCAGCCCAATGGCCTTACGGCGTTAAACTGTGATGCTAACTCAAAACCATTTGGTGGATGATGCTGGGGAGGAGGGTCGTTGGGCGCCTGTCGAAGATCTTAAACTCCGCTATGCCGGTTGATAGCCCGTGGACCCAGCGGATACCAAATTGTTATGGGTGGGGTTTTGAGGTAGTTCTAGCAACCATGCTTGGTGTACGCACTTGCACATTCGGCAACGTTTTGCAAGAGGTTGTTGGGACTGCGGAATAACCTCGGCTTAGTGTAGTCTTGCCCTCAGGAGCTCCATCGGTGGCCCCTATAATCAGTCGAGAGACTGACTAGGTGGGGATGGAGCACCTCGAACAAGGGCATGGAGGCTCATGTCCGGAAACGGATCGTGCCATCAGCTGCATCAGTATGCCTTAGAGGAAGTATATTATTATCATTATTATCATTATTATTATTATTATTATTATTATTATTATTACTATTATTATTATTATTATTATTATTATTATTATTATTATTATTATTATTATTATTATTATTAGGCAGCTCTAGCAACCGCGCTTGGTGTATGCACTTGCACATTCGGTGACGTCTTGCAAGAGGTTGCTGGGACTGCGGAATAACCTCGGCTTAGTGCAGTCTTGCCCTCAGGAGCTCCATCGGTGGCCCCGATCATCAGGCGAGAGACTGACACGGGGGGGTGGAGGACCTCGAACAAGGGTATTGGAGGCTTATGTCCGTTGAGGATATGCCATTAGCTGCATCAGTACGCCTCAGATATAGTATTATTACTATTATTATTATTATTATTATTATTATTATTATTATTATTATTATTATTATTATTATTATTATTATTATTGTGGCACCGCGATAGCCCAGTGGTTAAGGTCTACCATCTGGGACCTGTCGCCAGTTCGATTCCCGTCGGTGCCAGTATTTTCAAATGATATTTTCTTTGAAAGTATTGGTCTGTCTGGAAGGCTTGGAGCTGCCTTGCGGGGGTGTCAGTAGAGCCTATCGTCAAATCTTCGTACTCCCCTCACGGGTGAGATGATGGAGGCACATGTGCAGAAATGCATTCGCCATTGACTGAGAAGCACTATTATTATTATTATTATTATTATTATTATTATTATGGACACCGTGATAGCCCAGTGGTCAAGTTCTACCATCTGGGCCCTGTCGCCAGTTCGATTCCCGTCGGTGCCACCAGTATTTTCATTGAACATACCGGTCCGTCTGGAAGTGTTGGATCTGCCCTTGCGGGGGTGTCATTAGAGCCTATCGTCAATTCTTCGTACTCCCCTCACGGGTGAGACGATGGAGGCGCATGTGCAGAAATGCATCAGCCATTGACAGAGAAGCACTATTATTATTATTATTATTATTATTATTATTATTATTATTATTATTATTACTATCATCATCATCATTATCATTATTATTATTATTATTATTATTATTATTATTATTATTATTATTATTATTATTATTATTAGGGAGTACATAGGCCCTTGGTCCTTTTCAATGGGCTGATTGGTATAAAGCTCCTAGAGTAATGTTCTATGCCGTCACTTCCTTTATTCCACCGATTGGTGTGGAGACTTTCCTTATGGAATGGAGGACTGGATGCACATGGCCTTTTGGCTCAGCAATTGGCAGGAGATACATTATTATTATTATTATTATTATTATTATTATTATTATTATTATTATTATTATTATTATTATTCAGCCCAATGGCCTCAAGGCGTTAAACTGTGACGCCAACTCATAACCCTTTGGTGGATGATGCTGGGGAGGAGGGTCGTTGCGCGCGTAAAAGATCTTAAACTCCGCATATGCTGGTTGATAGCCCAGGACCCAGCAGACACCAGATTGTTATGGGTGGGGTTTCGAGGCAGCTCTAGCAACCGCGCTTGGTGTATGCACTTGCACATTCGGTGACGTCTTGCAAGAGGTTGCTGGGACTGCGGAATAACCTCGGCTTAGTGCAGTCTTGCCCTCAGGAGCTCCATCGGTGGCCCCGATCATCAGGCGAGAGACTGACACAGGGGGGTGGAGGACCTCGAACAAGGGTATTGGAGGCTTATGTCCGTTGAGGATATGCCATTAGCTGCATCAGTACGCCTCAGATATAGTATTATTATTATTATTATTATTATTATTATTATTATTATTATTATTATTATTATTACTATTATTATCATTATTATTATTATCATTATATTATTATTATTATTATTATTATTATTATTATTATTATTATTATTATTATTATTATTATTATTATTATTATGGACACCGTGATAGCCCAGTGGTCAAGTTCTACCATCTGGGCCCTGTCGCCAGTTCGATTCCCGTCGTTGCCACCAGTATTTTCATTGAACATACCGGTCCGTCTGGAAGTGTTGGAACTGCCCTTGCGGGGGTGTCATTAGAGCCTATCGTCAATTCTTCGTACTCCCCTCACGGGTGAGACGATGGAGGCGTATGTGCAGATTTGCATCAGCCATTGACAGAGAAGCACTATTATTATTATTATTATTATTATTATTATTATTATTATTATTATTATTATTATTATCATTATTATTACTATTATTATTATTATTATTATTATTATTATTATGGGCTGATTGGTATAAAGCTCCTAGAGTAATGTTCTATGCCGTCACTTCCTTTATTCCACCGATTGGTGTGGAGACTTTCCTTATGGAATGGAGGACTGGATGCACATGGCCTTTTGGCTCAGCACTTGGCAGGAGATACATGATTATTATTATTATTATTATTATTATTATTATTATTATTATTATTATTATTATTATTATTATTATCATTCAGCCCAATGGCCTTACGGCGTTAAACTGTGATGCTAACTCAAAACCATTTGGTGGATGATGCTGGGGAGGAGGGTCGTTGGGCGCCTGTCGAAGATCTTAAACTCCGCTATGCCGGTTGATAGCCCGTGGACCCAGCGGATACCAAATTGTTATGGGTGGGGTTTTGAGGTAGTTCTAGCAACCATGCTTGGTGTACGCACTTGCACATTCGGCAACGTTTTGCAAGAGGTTGTTGGGACTGCGGAATAACCTCGGCTTAGTGTAGTCTTGCCCTCAGGAGCTCCATCGGTGGCCCCTATAATCAGTCGAGAGACTGACTAGGTGGGGATGGAGCACCTCGAACAAGGGCATGGAGGCTCATGTCCGGAAACGGATCGTGCCATCAGCTGCATCAGTATGCCTTAGAGGAAGTATATTATTATCATTATTATCATTATTATTATTATTATTATTATTATTATTATTACTATTATTATTATTATTATTATTATTATTATTATTATTATTATTATTATTATTATTATTAGGCAGCTCTAGCAACCGCGCTTGGTGTATGCACTTGCACATTCGGTGACGTCTTGCAAGAGGTTGCTGGGACTGCGGAATAACCTCGGCTTAGTGCAGTCTTGCCCTCAGGAGCTCCATCGGTGGCCCCGATCATCAGGCGAGAGACTGACACGGGGGGGTGGAGGACCTCGAACAAGGGTATTGGAGGCTTATGTCCGTTGAGGATATGCCATTAGCTGCATCAGTACGCCTCAGATATAGTATTATTACTATTATTATTATTATTATTATTATTATTATTATTATTATTATTATTATTATTATTATTATTATTATTATTGTGGCACCGCGATAGCCCAGTGGTTAAGGTCTACCATCTGGGACCTGTCGCCAGTTCGATTCCCGTCGGTGCCAGTATTTTCAAATGATATTTTCTTTGAAAGTATTGGTCTGTCTGGAAGGCTTGGAGCTGCCTTGCGGGGGTGTCAGTAGAGCCTATCGTCAAATCTTCGTACTCCCCTCACGGGTGAGATGATGGAGGCACATGTGCAGAAATGCATTCGCCATTGACTGAGAAGCACTATTATTATTATTATTATTATTATTATTATTATTATGGACACCGTGATAGCCCAGTGGTCAAGTTCTACCATCTGGGCCCTGTCGCCAGTTCGATTCCCGTCGGTGCCACCAGTATTTTCATTGAACATACCGGTCTATTTCTGGACCAGTATTTTCATTGAACATACCGGCCCGTCTGGAAGTGTTGGAACTGCCCTTGCGGGGGTGTCATTAGAGCTTATCGTCAATTCTTCGTACTCCCCTCACGGGTGAGACGATGGAGGCGCATGTGCAGAAATGCATCAGCCATTGACAGAGAAGCACTATTATTATTATTATTATTATTTTACTATATCTGAGGCGTACTGATGCAGCTAATGGCATATCCTCAACGGACATAAGCCTCTAATACCCTTGTTCGAGGTCCTCCACCCCCCCGTGTCAGTCTCTCGCCTGATGATCGGGGCCACCGATGGAGCTCCTGAGGGCAAGACTGCACTAAGCCGAGGTTATTCCGCAGTCCCAGCAACCTCTTGCAAGACGTCACCGAATGTGCAAGTGCATACACCAAGCGCGGTTGCTAGAGCTGCCTCGAAACCCACCCATAACAATCTGGTGTCTGCTGGGTCCTGGGCTATCAACCAGCATATGCGGAGTTTAAGATCTTTTACGCGCGCAACGACCCTCCTCCCCAGCATCTACCACCAAAGGGTTATGAGTTGGCGTCACAGTTTAACGCCTTGACGCCATTGGGCTGGAACTCTGTTTAGCAAGT
>WBZZ01002253.1:125000-127500 GCA_019918135.1 Paulinella micropora | reverse complement strand
CCTGATCCTCTTCACTGACCCTCTGAGAGTTCGGTGGACCATATCACCAACGTCACCCACACACCCCCATGAATGCAACTTCTCCAGATCATATTAATATAACTCCTGAGTGTACGGGTGGTATAGTACGATGCAAAGATGCAAACACAATCTAGGGTCAGGATCATCACAGTCACAGGTGGGACCATCGCCTGATTCTCCCGCCAATCGAACTGTTAGCAATTTATCACCTTGCCGAACGATGATTTGTCTTCAAGTGAGTGCATGGTTTGGAGATTGTTCCTAAGTCTCACAGCTCGGATAACCACTGGTGCCATGTGTTTCCGAGCCTTATCGAAAGAGACGTCATACATGGCAGGCGCAAGGAGTCGCAGCATCGTCTCGATCAGTACATCCAATAAAACATCAAATCTTTTATTTCGTTTGCCACCTAGTCCCTGCCGCATTGTAATAATACAGGCATATGCATATACATGTATGCAAAGATAAGCAAGAAGAATGCGCACGAAGGAAGTCGATTTGCCATGGTTCCATCCAGATGCAACGAAGAGTTACACACCGGTCGTTAGAACAAAACCATCTTTTGCCAGATCCCTTAGCTGGGCGAGGACCAGTACATTCAGGCTTCCGCAGATCAAACTGATCCTTTTGCAACTTGTCCTGCAAAAGCTTCTCTGCGGATGTGAAGTCCTCTAAGTCATAAAAATGTTTTCTGCTTGTGAGAATGCAGTATTATTTTGATAACTTGCTTGGACGGCACGAAGCGACGACACCGTAAGTTGTCGGGAAGTGTCGCTCCTAGCGGTCGAGGTGGAAAACCTACGTACATACATACATACATACATACATACATACATGTATTCATGGCGTACACGCAGTAATACTATGCATGTATACACTGTACACCTGAATGGCGAAACATATCGTGGTTTTCTTGATACAGGGAATCAATGACAGTGTTGACATCGTGTCCAGCGTCAAGGCAATCCTGGATCCAGGTGAGCATCCTAGGAGAGAATTCTTGCGGAATTCTAAATTGCCTTGCTTCTTCTGTACACAGAGTGTTATGCCTGTTCCACTCCTGTACAGTGATGTGTTTTCCCCCTTGCTTCTTGCAATCGATTCCTCCTTGGCATGCGGTCTGGAGATCCGCTTCTCCTGCCTCTGTGCTGCCTGATTTCGACTGACGCTTTCTTGGTAGCTCACATGCACACGCTAGGCGCTGATACGAAGTTCATATGGACAGAGGAAATGAGTCAAGGTTGATGTTTCTTCAAAACGAGTGTCGGGCAAAACTTTTTTGCTCTTCAATAGAAGAGGCAGGAATGTGCTCAATGGTCCTTTAATATCTTTACTGTCTCGCTCGACCTGGCGAGCCAAAAGCTGACCATTCTTCCAAAAGCTTAGCTACCGCTTCAGGTCTGAAGTCACAAGGGACAGTGTTTACTTTGTTTGGACCTAGATCTTTATGCGCGCGTACCAAGAGAAGGAGCAATTTGATAATACTGCACAAGACACATACGAATAACTCAGTTGTATGATACATATTGTTTAACTAGATGGAGTACCTCACTGACGTTTTTCCAAACTGAGCACGGATGGCTTGGAATGTATTTTGATCCTTGAGAGCTTCGTAATACAGTCGAAGCTGCACCGCTCCTTTTTCATACAGTGTGTTTGCAACACTACCTTGAAACACGGGAGCACTTGATGGTTTCACGATCGGTTGGAGAGTAATACGTTGAAGCTTTCAGGTCGTCTAACGTAAAGCTATCCAGATTGGAATTGTACCAAAGGACATCTAAGGTGCCAGCATATCCATGTTTTTGGTTATCTACAACTGCTTCCACTCTAACAGGAATCCACCCCTCGGCCGCAAAGTTGGAATCATAGTTGAACAGTGCCAGCGTCACTGGATCCGCAGTCGCGGGCGGCGCATGCATCCACTTGTTGTTGACATTGAAAGAACGAAGCCTAAAATGAAAAAGAAATCATTATCTATATTGTCGCGATCGATTGCAAGAATTGTGATATGCATTGTAGTACCAAGTGGCTCTTTCGTTGTGAAGTTGTGTTCCTCTCGTGGTCGCTTGATCCAGTGAATCATGAGTTTTTAAGTCTGTTTTTGGGATAAGTTTCTTGAAATCTTCCCATTTTGAAAATGCCACCGGCAAGACATCTCTCGTAACAGTCGGCACTGGTTTACCAGTAACATCTAGGTAGTCATGGTCAATTTTCACAACAGACATGGTATCATTCCATCGAACATCAATATTCTGAGAAGATGTAGGTTTGACGTAGACAGGTAGGTGCCTTGAAACAGGAGTAATTACTGGATGGCTTTCTGATAATCCGATCGACTGCGCAGCTGTATCAGCTCCAAGAGGTGGTACAGGGACAAGGTTTTGATAGTGAAAGCAAACTTGTTTGTGTTCACTGTCTTCGTTGACAGTCTGACGCATTTCCTGGAAAAGGCGTATGTGTTTTGTTCGTTCCGAAG
>WBZZ01002253.1:75000-117500 GCA_019918135.1 Paulinella micropora | reverse complement strand
TTCACATTTAACCCTTTATTTATCCAGCTATTATACTTAGTCATTTCTTTAATTAAAAATGACGATTGTTTTTTGGCTTCCTTGGCGACAGCAACATCTTCTTTTGCTTGTTTTATTTTTCGCACCTGTTTTTCTAGTGCTTTTATTTCTTGATTATTCTTTTCTTTCTTCGCCTCAAGAGACTTTATTTGTTTATCAATACACTTATTATCACCAACTACTTTCTCTATTTGTCCTTCTTGGATTTCTAAATCATTTCTCGTTTTTCTCCTTTTTACTCTTTGCTCCACATCTTCATCAGTCTCTGGAGCAGAGCGGTTGGTGAGAATCACTGTATCGTTGGACATGCTTGCTTTTTTTTTCGTGTTTTTCTTTTTATGAAGCAGGAAGAACAAAGTAGTCCAGGGAAGAAAGGTTTCCTGAAGGAAAATTCCCCTTTGAAGTACGGCTGACGGTTGCTTTTGGCTATCGTAATTATTTAGTCACAACCTGCGTTTTTGTTTTTGCGGTAAAATTCTCCCATTGTTTTTGGAGCGAGTGCCGTAGTGCCGTAGTCAAATGGGAATGGAGCAGTTACGAAATCTTAGTGTCGCGGGTTCAATATTGTTTTATTTTTTAGTGGTTAAATAATTAAAAATCGGCTGTGAGTGTCAATCCAAAACAACATCCAAGCATAGTTTTTATTTCCCTTCTTAACTTTAAATTTAGACATATCCGCTAAATCAACAAACACCTGCTTCAGCGGTTTATCAGACCATATCGTATTCCATTTATCTGTTGGTAATCTTTTTTGGTAATCTAATTCAAGTGCTTGTTGTTCCTTTCTTTCATCCTCATCCTCTACAACTTCATTACGATTTCCTGTATTGCTATGTTTGTGATCCATGTATATTAATAATAATATAATTTGTTCAATAATTTCTCAAACAGCTGGTCAGTATATTCAGATTTTCCGCTACTTTCTCCAAATATTTCATATTCAAGGTAGTTCATAAAGGCATCATCAACAACTGGGTCAAATTTTGGGTATTGACAAAACATACATCTCCTCGCCATATTGTCGTGAATACAGTATTTGACGTTTTCTTTTCGTTTGCGGAAATTAACCCTACATGGCAGACATAGTTGGTGAGTTCGCCTTCCATCATAAAATAATGACATCGGCTGTTCACGACGACAGAAACCGCATTTCTTAGTAGAAGAATACATTTATATTTTATCACACCTAATACTTTATCTTTATATATTGCTCTTTCTTTTTTTTCTAGTTCAAAACAATAATTAGAACAAAACTCGTAAGTATAAAATCGGTCGAATGTATCGTCAATTGCTGTAATCTGCCTGTTCGCTAAACACAGAGTTGATCCACACACATAGCAACTATTGAAGTCATACACACGATGATTATATAGATACTCCATAATGTGTAAACGAACATCGAGCGGCAAATTTTTTATGCAGTCCATTATATTAAAACTTGAAAAATTTTTTAGATCTATCATTATTTTCTTTTTTTTGGTTTCTCGGGTTGTTGAGTATAAACATTAACTGATATGTTTGATTTCTTACCTTTACCCTTCTTAGGCTTGGGCTCTTCCTCTTCTTCCTCTACACTTTCGCTGTCGTCCTCGCTCTCTTCTTCCACTTTCTTTTTTACCACTTTCTTCGCCTTCTTCTGTTTAGTCTTTAATTTCATACCCGCAACCCGTCGGGCGACAATATCAACGAAGTCGTGCTCAACTTCCTCATCAGAACTGCTTTCCTCAATCGGCTCGCCATCCGTTCCTTCAATCATATCCTTAGCCAACTGCTTTTTAGTAATGTGGTCCATCTTTTCATCGTCTGTCATTTCTTTTACATTCTTAGCCTCTTCCTCCGCGAGTAGTTCCTTAGCACTCTCAATCTTTCTTTGCCTCGCATATTGTTTCTTCATTATGGTCGCTTTTTCAAGATTTTTATGGCAATCTCTCTATTACCTCTCGGCATCGTTTGTCTCGGTTGTATATCTAACCAAAAATAATTTTTAATCGGATTAATTATTATCCAAAAGATATACAAATGAATCAATTCAAAAGTTTGTTAGGATTGAATGAAATCGCCACAGACAGCCTATCAATCGCAAACTTAGACTTAACAAACACGAACATAGCGGGCTTAAATACAGACAGAGTGCCAGAAGATGCTGACCTGATAAATCTTTATTATACTGACGGCAGATTTGATGCGAGACTAGCTACCAAAAGCACAGCGGACATCAAAGAAGACACCAATTTATACTATACTGATGGACGATTTGACACAAGATTTTCTAACAAAACGACCGCCGACTTAAAAGAAGGTGCCAATCTATAGTATACCACAGCGAGAGCAAATACAGATTTTGATGCTAGGCTTTTATTAAAAACAACTGCTGACTTAAAAAAGAAAGCACCAATTTATATTATACCACAGCGAGAGCAAATACAGATTTTGATGCTAGGCTTTTATTAAAAACAACTGCTGACTTAAAAGAAAGCACCAATTTATATTATACCACAGCGAGAGCAAATACAGATTTTGATGCTAGGCTTTCTAAAAAACGACAGCTGACTTAAAAGAATGCACGAATTTATACTATACTGATGAAAGGTTTGACACAAGATTTTCTAATAAATCAACCGCTGACTTAAAAGAAGGAACAAATCTATATTATACGACGGCGAGGGAGAAAACAGACTTTGACACGAGAATATGATTAAAATCAATAGATGTTTTGAGCGATGTAACAATAACGACACCAGCAATGGTCAATTACTAACATACAACGGCACAAACTTGGTAAATGCTACTGGGTCATTAACTTACCTTCCATTAACTGGCGGGACTATGGCGGGAGACATTAAAATGGGTGCTTCAACTTTTGCCACATATACCGCCACCCCGCAGGCTATGAAAAGCAATAATTCTGGTGGGTTTGTTGCTTCTGCTTCTACTGAATACTATCCCGCATATTATGCTTTTAATGCTAGCCAGAACGATTATTGGGCGAGCAATTCACACTACAGCAACTCAACAGGAGTTTATCAAAGAAACCCCGCAAACATAAACACCTTGGGAGGGGTAGATTACAAAGGCGAACATATAAACGTAGACTTAGGAGACATATACAGGTTAAAAAATATTATGTTAGGTCTCCGTCAGTTGATTACATTGAAACAACCCCGAACATTTGGTATGTGGGAGTGAGCACTGACAACACGACTTACATATTATGAGATTCACAGACAGGGCAAGCCTGGGCTTCACAATCAACTAAAACATACACACCCGCTTCAAATTTCTGCTAGATATATCATATTCGTCGCAAACAAAGCAGGAAGTGGTGCAAGTTCATTTAGAGACCAAGTTCATATAGCCAGTCTGTACTGTGATTATGATACCTTGAATTATGACATAACTTTGATTAAAAATATAACTTGTGATACGATTACGACAAGTGGAGGCATAACAGGAACGACACTTACAACAAGCGGATTGATAACGGAGAATGCGGGAATAACAGGAACGACACTTACAGCAAGCGGATTGATAACAGCTAACGGAGGATTAACAGGAACCACATCAACAGCAAGCGGGCTGATAACAGCTAATGGAGGAATAACAGGAACGACATTAACAGCTAGTGGAGTTATAACAGCTAACGGTGGACTAACAGGAACCACATTAACGGCAAGTGGGGTGATAACTGCTAATGGCGGACTTGATATGAACAGCCAAAATATTACTAATGTAGGTCAACTAAATGGCAAGTCTGTCTCAACTTGGATAACAGAGCACAATGCAAATAATGCGAAAGTGTCGGCGGATGGGAGTATTGATACACACAGTGATGTAGTAATAACAACACCAGCAAATAGACAATTACTAACATACAATGGAACAAACTGGGTAAATTCAATAGGTTCATTAACTTATCTTTCATTAATTGGCGGGACTATGTCAGGCGACATTAAAATGGGTGCTTCAACTCTTACTATGTATTCGGGCCCTCAAACTATGAACACGAACAATACAACACCCTACGCATTTGTTGCTTCTGCTTCTTCTGCTGAGACGGCCGAGCCAGCTTATTTTGCTTTTAATGCCGACCAGAATAATGCTTGGGGTAATTTCATAGCAACCCCGACGACATACTACAACGATGCGACAGGAGTTTATCAAAGAAGTCCGCCAAACATAAATACTTGGGGAGGAGTAGATTACAAAGGCGAGCACTTAAAAATAGACTTAGGAGCCATATACAGGATTAAAAAATATTATGTTCGTTCTTCCAATTCTAACTTTCAATACAATGCCCCTAATACTTGGTATATGGGCACATCCACAGACAACACTACATTTACATTGTGGGATACACAGGCGGGGCAGGCATGGGCTTCACAATCAACTAAAACATATACTCCAACATCTGTGTTTGCTAGATATATCATAATGGTTGTTAATAGTGTAGGCAGTAGCGGAGCAATACTCAGAAGTCAAGTAAAAGTCGCCAGTCTGTATTTTGATTACGAAACCTTGAATTATGATATACAGCGGTTAGAAATGTGGTATGCGACACTTTAACAGCAAGCGGAGCATTATCAGGGACGACATAGCGAGCGGTTTAATCAAAGCGAATGCGGGATTAATAGGGACCATATTAACGGCCAGCGGATTGATAACGGCAAATGCGGGAGTTGATATGAAAAGCCAAAGCATAACAAACTTAGCCACACCGTCAGCTTCAACAGACGGGGCGACGAAAGGCTATGTGGACACATTAGACGGGCAGAATGTGAAATTCACGGGGACTCAAACAATGTCAGGAACAAAAGAATTTAGCGGAATATTGGCGACTTCTCTTGGTGTCCCGTGTATAATAGGCAGAAATTCTAAAGGAACAGGTGTGACGGGTGGCTTAGAGTTATACGGCACAGCATCTAATTCAAACGGCCCGCACATTCAAGCATTTGTAAATACATCCGTCTATCCTACATTCCAATTATTAAACTTAACTCAGGATGATGTTGTTTTGAATTTTGATTGTTATTGGAACGGCACGAACACATTATCTTCATCTACGGGCTCAAACTTTCAAATAAGGAAAAACTCAAAGAAACTTGCTTTTAATTACAAATCAGGAGTAGCACTGGGAGGAACTATAACATTTAGTGAGGCGATGAATATAAGAAATGCTGGGGCGATAACGGCTAGTGGAACAATAAATGCCAATGCTGGCATATCTGTTGTTAATAATACAGCGGATGTAAGAGCTGGGTCTCATGCTACACCAGTAGGATTATATGTTACGGGCAATATTGGTCAATCTTCTAGCGGTGTTGAGTTTAGGCACAGCAATGGGACACAAGGAGTTGGTTTTGGTTATAATTCAGTATATGCTACGGGAAGCAATACCAACCAAGATTTAAATTTTTATGCGAGGGGAAGTGGAATAATCTGTGCTCAGAGTGCTATGTCTTGTGCTTCAACACTGACAACAAGTGGAGATGTAACAGTAGGAGCAGGCAAAAAAATAGTTGTAGACAGAAGTGCTACAGCAAACAATAAACTGGTTTTATGGGATAATGGAACAGGTTCAACAACAGATTTTTATGGTTTAGGTATTGGTGCTTCAACATTAATGTATAATGTTCCTTCGGGTGGTAATCATATATTTTACTTTGGTGCTTCAAATGAATTATTTAGAATCAATAACACGGAGGTTAAGAACACATTTAACAGCTCTTCCAGAGAATTTATACGAATGTATAGAGTAAATACCAATAGTAATGCCCTTGAGTTTTCTGCGATTAACCAATCTAGTAGTGCGAGTGGTAATGTCCCAAACGGCACAATAACTTTTACAAATAACAATAATGCTGGTGTTTCCACTTTTGAAATCAGAGGAGCATACAACAGAGCCATACAAATGTTTTCCCACTCATATAGCGGTCAATATTGCTATTTTAGACCAGACAGCGACAACCAATTCGCATTAGGGCAATCTGGTTATAGACGGACTGCCGTATGGGCTTATACTGGCACAATCCAAACTTCCGACGAAATCTTAAAACAGATATTGAAGAATGCGAAGGTCTAGACCTAATTATGAAATTGAAACCAAAATCTTATTACTGGAAAACAGACGAAAAAAAGGAAAAAAGAAAACACGGATTTATGGCTCAAGACATAGAATCATTATGCAAAGAAAAGAAACATTGTATAGGAGGTTTTGAAAAATGTTGTAAAGAAACTCCCGAAGGAGAAATGCTTGAAGTACACGATTACGGATTAAATTATGCTGAATTTATAGCACCAATAGTTAAGGCGACACAGGAGTTATCAGAAAAGGTGATTAATTTAGAAAAAGAAAATAAACTTTTACTTAATATATTACAATATTTATCTAACCAATTAGCAGAAATCCGAGCGGAAGTATTCCCTTCTAATGGCCCCTAGATTACACCCACCACCACCAATCATAGAAGTAGATGGCGAACTGACACCAGAGTTGAAGAACCGTGTGCTAGATGTCCAAATTAAGCAGGAAGAAAAAAAATAGACCACGAATATGAAGACAACTGGGACTGCTGTATGACTAAACGAAAAACTGACAGCCGACTTATTAAATATCTATTTCAAAAGGGTATCATTATCGCTATTATAACCCTTTGTATCGTGAGGTTGTCTGAAAAGAACTTACCGTGCGAGGTAGCCAACACATATGTAGGTATTTTGACTTTACTTATCGGGATATGCCTTCCATCTCCTTCTAGTTCAAAGAAGTGACTTATGCACACATTTAAATTTGGTTTCTATTCCTTTTTGAATACAATAAAGACAACTTTCATTCTTTTTTTCGCTGACCCGTGAATAGAAATCACAGGCGGTCCGAGCAGAAATATTAATTAATAAAAAGTTTATGAGCAGTAATATAGAGGGCATCACGATGGCAGACTATAGATACCAAAAGATTATTTTTCTGAGTTAATGATTTTCCAGGCGGGGTTAATGGTAGCAAGACATTTGACAAAAACATTCAAATGAACTTTACACCAACTAGAATGAATGTTAAGTTTATCCACTATATGAATAATTTAGCCGAGACGAAAACAAAAATCCTTTATATGGATCGCATTGGGATTATTGGCACATTCGCCGACAGCAACACGGCAAACATTTCCAATCTTAGCTACAACTTAGGAGTAGTAGGTTGGACCGACGGTCAATACAGTTTTAGAGTGCTTAAAACAGACCATGGTAGTATTGAGACTGAAGCATTGGGTCGAAGAATTGTTATTTGTTTAGAATTTTTGGCTTAATAAAATATAGAGTGATGGAAAAAAATTAACGATATAAGAGTTAGACCAGTTAAGCAAAACGGAGATGGCGAAAAGTTGGCAAAAGGATATAAGTTGTTTGATGAGGCGTTCGCTAACATTTTTCTTCTCGCTCGTAAGAAGAGCGGAAAGAGCACGGCAGTGTTTGAAATCCTAAAACGAACGACTGACAAAAAGATCCGTATTGTCATGAAAGCCAGCACGGTACACAAAGACCACATCTACAAAGAAATGGTTAAGAACTTCAAGAAGAAGGGAAACCCGATGGTGATATACACATATTTGAAAACGGACGGATACAGTGTGATTGATTACGAGTTAGACAAGCTCAGCAAGCCAGACGAAGAGCAAGAAGAAGGCGAAATTGTCCAGGATGGGAAAGATGAAGTAGAGAAGCCGACGTTTCTTTATTTTGGTAAGGAGGAAAAGAAAAAGCAGGATGGGCAAGCCCCCGCAGAAAGACCGAGCAAATACATTACACCAGAAGTCGTGTTCGTGCTAGATGATTTGGGTAGCGGGTTGAGGGATCGAGGTCTGTTGAAAAAAAATAGACACTACAGTCAAAGGTGATTATGAGTTCGCAATACCTAAACGACTTACGACCTGAGGCGATTAAACAGCTGGACTACCTTCTTATTTTTCCTGGTCAGAGTGTTGATAAAATAGAACTCGTGTTTAAACATTTGGACCTCGGCTACGATCTTGAATACTTCATTGAAAAATACCATTATGCCACCAAGGAACGGTTTAACTTTTTGTATGTTGATGCGGTGTCTGATGAACTGAGGCAAAATTTCAATAAACGATTTTTGTAATTTTATTATTTATTTTTTTCAGAACTATATATAGATGCCAACATCACCAGTGATTATCAGTAGTCCATCAGGTTACAATATCGAAATTAACCCTTGACCAGTCAAAATGCCACAAGCAGGAGGAAGAAAGAAGAAAGGAAAAAAGAAACAAACAGGAGGCAAAGTCAACTGGAAAAAAGTCGGACAAACGATATTGGATGCTAATAGGTTTATCAAGAAGAATCAATTGATTTCAAAGGGTGCTACTTTTCTTAGCGATGTCGGAGTTCCTTATGCCGATCGTGTAGCGAGGGCGGCGGCGAAACAAGGATACGGCAAGCAACGAGGTGGAGCTGTTAAGTTTCGTTAACCCCCCAATTACCAATGTAAATTATGTTATTAATTTTTTTTTACTCAATATAATGGTAGTGATGAGAAGTAAGCCAAAGAAAAAACTTAAACAACGACCGCCGAGGATATACAGAACCAAAGATGGCCGACCATATATTATAGTGAAAGGCAAACGAGCATATCTCAACTTTGGAAAGAAAACGAATGACCTTTCAACACTTCAAATCGTTAAGCTGTTTTTGAAATATATGGGAAAGAAGACTCTTACAAAGCGAAAAACCCACGAGAAAGTAATTAAGTCCGACTTCAACCGTCTTGAACACGAGAACCGCAATCAGGTAAATAAACAACTAGATAAACTCAAACTGGAAAAGTATGAGCAAATAAACGAACTGGAAAAGAAAGACAAAGAAGCAAAAGAACAACAAAAGAAAATAGAAGAGCGAAAAGCTGAAACGAAAAGAAATGAAATCGCACTCATACGAACCGAATCCGATCAAGCTCAAAGATTGGCTACTATTGATGGAGAAATGAAAAGACAAAACGCAATTAACGAGGCTTTACTTGAAAGATCAATAGCGATGAATGAAGCGAAAGGTGAACTAAAAAGAATGGAAATAAAAGGAAGGGAAAGAAAGGGAAAACAGTTTGTTTTGACAGAAGAAGAAGTCCAAGCATTAGCAGACGAAGTTAAAAGAAGGAGTGATGAAACAAAACAACGACAGGATGAGTTAAGACAGCAAGCGATTGAAGCAGACAGGCAAGCTATGGAAGCGGATGTGAAGACCAAACAAGCACTGATACAAAGAGCAAAAGTTCTATTTGCTGGTGGTAAGAATAGAAAGATTCCTGTCAATAACTTAGCAAAAAATTTAGGGTGGAAAACACTGGGAAGTAGACAAGGAAACATAGATGCTGAAGGCAGAACAGCCACAAAATATATCCAAGACATAATAAGAGACAGAGCCGGCCAACTTAACATAACCGCTGGTATGACATTTACGAAATTAGAAAATGCTTTAATAGGTTTAACCGCACAGGGCGGAACTGGTGTGAAAAAATTGGAAGACATCATTGAAAAAATATTAACTAAGATGATGATAAAAAAGCATTTGAAACGAAGTGAATGAAAGACCAAATCAAAGAAAAAATAATTAGTAAATACCCTAATAAACAAAATGTATGCTGACCCTAACACATATAAAGCACTTTCAAATGAATTCCAGATACAACCATCACAACAATCCACAGAAGAGCAACCATCACCACCACCCACAGAAGAGCAACCACAACCCACAAAAGAGCAACCACAACCCACAGAAGAGCAAAAACAACCCACAGAAGAGCAACCATCACACCAACCCACTGAAGAGCAACCACCAACCACCGAACCAAATGAGCAAGAGGGGTTGGGGAGAGGTTTAATGACGGATGAAATAGACAATATTATGAAATATAATTGGTATTTGGGGACAGTAACGAGCGATGAAATACACAAATTGAATCCAGAAAAACGAAAGAAGTATGGCTTTATTATGAATTTAGATAAGTCTAGCCAACCAGGCTCACATTGGATTGCTGTTTGGGTTGACCTAATGAAAGACAATTCTATTGAAATCTACGACCCGCTCGCACTGTATAAGCAGACTGACATATTTCTACACCAAATGAAACAGCTAATAGATAAAAGCCGTCCTGATAGTTATTTATTAATGAAGGTTAATCAAGTTAAAAACCAAAGCGACACGACAGATACCTGTGGGTGGCATAGTATTAGGTTTCTTAAAGAAAGAGAGAAAGGAAATTGTTTTAAATTCGCAAGGGGTTGGACGGACTTGAAAGAAAAAGAAGCGGAGGAGTTGAAAGCCCAGAACGGGTATGGCTTTGATATCTTTTTGTGAAGCAATTAAAACAAAAAATATATTTTCCTATAAAATAGTTTTGATGGATTACCGCGGAGGCAGGAGCTCTAACATTTACTATGTCAATAGCAAAAATAGGATAAACGGCACGGACAGTGATTTCATTCACTCCATTGATATGAAATCGCTAGACAACCCGACACATTGTAAAATTCTTCATATCTTTGTGCCGAAATCGTATTACTCTGTGGCAAGTCCTTACAATACTTTTACTCTGAGTGAAAACGGATTTGAGGCACTCATTACGATACCCGAGGGCAACTACACTATGAACAACTTAAAAAATAAACTGGCCGAAGTACTAACCGAAGAAAGTCCGAACCATTACACATACACAGTCACGAGTAACAATACAAACACCGACCCCGAAGACGGCAAGTTATTGTTTACTGTAGTAGGCAATCCAATTAACATTCAACCGCGGTTTATATTTGACACCGAAACTCGTATTCACGAAGTAATGGGTTTTGACAGTGATTCAACATATTTCTTCATCAATAATAACTTAAGGTCGCCACATGTCATAATATTGACGGGCGAAAAAACATTGCATCTTCAATCAGACTTAGTCGGCGAAGGTGATAATCACGTATTACAAGAAATATACACAGCGAATGAAATCCCGTTCGGCTCTATTATCTATGACGGAAACGGGTTGGAGTATGGCAAACGGCTATCTACGAGTTCAAGCAATGTGTATCGGTTTTACTTGACTGATGAAAATGACCAACCAGTTAACCTCAACGGGCTCGGCATTGTCATGACTTTGTTGATTTATCGCGAGACGAATTATTTTAATTTATTTACATCATTTTTTAATCTACTCAAATCTAGATAATTAATTTCAATTTTAGAATTATTTATTTTTTTCTTATATTACAATATTGACGACCAAAACTTGAAAAACCGAAAAAACAAAATGCCTATACAACACGGAGGCAAATTAGACTTTTCTAAAATGACTACATCAGTGCTTCTTATCGTTTGAATAAGCTCGCCCCTCGTGAGGGTTCTGGAACATTTGAAGTCACCACTGCTGGTGGACAAGAACGAAGCTTTGACCTTCTTAGCCGACCTTTTAATCTCGCTCGGTCTTATTTGAGTTTTACTTATACTATGAGAGCGGCTGGTGCCAACACTTATTCTAGAATTTTTATGGACTGCCTTTCACAAATTAGTCAGATACAACTTCAGACCCGTAGTGGAGTCTACCTGTGCAACATTAACAACCTTAGACAAGTGACTAAGATGTTATGGAAACCAGAAATGAGCTTGAAGGATTTCCTTGACCTTCCTAACCACGGTGATGCTAGTGGATATGGTTGTATGCTCCAAAAGTGTAATGCTAACGGCTTGATTAACATTAGTGCTACTGAAGCTATTAGAAGAGCCTTTCGTGCGGCGGCTGATGCTAAATGAAATAACGATGTTGCCGCCTCTACTCAGAATCTATTGCGAGAGCCTGTGATTGCTGCTCGTCGTCACGATGATGCTGCTCTAACGACTGGAGTTGGAGCACTATCCGTCGTAAATGTTAATTACAACGAGGCGAAGTATCTTGTGGGAAGTGAGCGAATGCCGCTTTGACTATCAATGTGAAAATTCCTTTGGGTATGATTATCAATACTATTTTCGCGCTTGATAAGACTATTATGTTTCCAGAGATTTTGACTATGCGCATTGTGTGGAGTGCTACTGACAGAACCGGTTATACGGTGACGAATGGTGCTGCTACTTGTATTAGCACTGCTTATCTTGCCTCACTAAATGCTACAATGAATATGGCTGTATCCGCTGATGGCACCAATCTTGCCTTGTTTCTTGCGGTTGAAACGAACCCTGATGTCATTCAATCAATCCAACAGAAGATTGCTAGCCCCGAAGATATGAGCTTCAATATTGATTATCCCTATGTTTACAAGAATACTACAGCCGCAAGCAAAACCCAAAATATTATTATGCGATTTGACAGAGGCCACGGTCGCCGTTTGAAGAAGATTTATCACTCTGTTTTTAATACCGAAGAAAGGAAGAACACAGCTTATGACCACGATAACCGCGCCGCCGCTAAGGTTATTAATTTTTACATTACTCTGGATGGTGCCCGCCAGCAAGATTTCAACATTGACACTGCGAGCGAAGAAGACTATATGTATCTAAGACCAAAGATTGATGGTTCGGCCTTGTTAAATAACGATGTGTATAAATACAACTGGTTCTGGGTTGATACTTGGGATAATACCCGTCCTCTATGGAGCAAGGACCAAAATGAAATCAGCGGTTTAAGTCTTGATACTGAGCGACGATGGGAGTTTATTGCGACCACTGCGAATGCTGCCTTCAACCATTGCACTGTGGCAATCACTCAGCAGGAGGTTCAGGTTAAGGCAAATATGATTACAATTAGTTAGCCCCGCCAGTGAGGTGATAATTAATTTTTGATAGTTAATTTATTATTTTTTTGATAATATAGGAATTTACACAAAACATTTTTTGAGGTTGTAGGACCTACTATGAGCAACTAACGAAATTTGATAGCACAAAATTCGAAAGGAGACTTCATCAATTCAAGGTCGACTACGATGGCAATTTTGAAACCAATAGTATGAAAACAGCTTTCGGAGAAGCATTGGTCAGCCAATTAACACCAGTACTACAAAAGATTTTCCCATACACAGTTAATACACGGATATGGACATTAACTCAAACTGATGCGCCCATTTCATTTAATGCGAATATGGCTGAACTTAAAACAGATGTGAAGACGACTGCAAATGCTGTATTGACGAGTAAAAAAAGAATTAAATACAGAACTGGTATGGGAGTTCTAACCCGATTTACTGCTTTATGGACTACTGATGAAATGAAAGACTACTATTCATATATCGGCATAGGTGAAAGTGATTTTAGTAATGGCTTCTATTTTTACAAAATAAGAGCGACTGGTCTGAATATTGCCAGTGTTAAAAGAGGGACACCGACACTTATTCCCCAAGCGACCTGGGATGACCCGTGTGATGGGACAAAAGATATGCCCGCCTTAGACTGGACCAAAGGTAATGTATTCCAGATTAAATTTCAATATTTGGGATTTGGCGCAATAAGGTTATACATTGAAAATCCATCCACAGGAGAATTTCAGCTGGTTCATACAATAAAAACATGCGAATGCGAATGTGGGTGTTAGTCTTTCAAATACAACCCTACCTTTTTCGGCTTGTATCAGAAATTATGCGACTGGTAATGCTGTTCAAACATTAAAAACAGCCAGTTGTAGTATGTTTATTGAGGGCACTAACACTATAAATTCAAGCATATCAAACGAAGCGGAAGGAAGTGACCAGCTAGCACAATGGAAAGTCCTATTATTAGCATAAAAAATAAAACAACTTTTAATGGTGCGACAAATTATTCAATTGTTTATCCATCTCTCGTGAGCATACCAAACGAAGACAGCAAAGTTAATGTAGTGCGGATTGTGAAAGCAACTGGAGCACTTACGGCGGAGAACTTCGCGGATATTGATACCAAAACTTCAATCGTATCAAAGGACACCAGTGCGACTGCCCTCGGTGCTGCCGTTATAACGGATGTCATTCTTAAAGTTTATGTTAATGCTACTTCTAGCCAGCTTATTGACCTGCGAGCTTACGACATACAACTTTCTCCTGGTGAAAATCCAACATTTTTACAAAAGTCTGTATCAACTCCCAGCAATGGAGGAAATGTGAGTGTTATAGCTAATTTCTTAGAAGATCAATAATTTTTTTAATATAATATAGTTCTATGTTTTATTATCGTAAGTTGTATGTTGTTGGAGGTAGGCGGTTTCTAACAAAAGCATCTATCAAATCCCACATAAGAAGAATAATAAGCAAGTATAACGATGGAGAAAGAACCCAGAAGATAGCGATTTCGTGCGAGACCTGATAACCCATCACCCAGGCATAAAAGATGGTATCATTGATGTCGAAAGTAATTTGACAACAGGAAGCAAACACTTTCGTGTAAATGGTAAGCAGTTTTCGTGGAATTGCTGTGTCGACCTCATAGGACTTAGCAAATCAAAAAAAATGGCGAGAGTGTTGAAAGAAGCGAGCAGGAATACGATAAGACCGCAAATACAAGAATATCTTGATATTATGGCTATTGATGTATTCGTGGAACCCAGATACATATGCGAAATAAGTGGAGATATATATAAGCGGGTTGATGTCCATGTTGACCACCACTTTGACATAATACAATTCAAAGACATCCTTAAACAATACCTAGAAGTTAATAGAGAAGTAGAAGTTGAAGACAACATTTTGAAAGAACAGCATTTCACCAAGTTTAGCGACTTTCACAAACAGAAAGCAATACTGCGAATAACAAAAAAAGAAATCAATATTAGAGGTAAAATTTATCTCATTCGTCAATGAATGCACTTTTTCAATTCGTCTTTATTACTACACCACGGCTGACGAACTAACCATTCAATATATGGCTTATCAATCGTTGCGATGTCTTCTATTTTTTTCCCTTTGTATTTTCCGAAAGGAAAAGTTTTTTTTGGTTGAGCATTTCTCTTCTCTTCAATCGCTTTTATTTCTTCGTGGATTACCTTTTGAACATCGGCAAGAGAAAATGATTTATTTTTGGTTTCGATTGAGAGTTGTTCAAACTTCTCGCACAGTCTCGTGAGGGTGGACATAGTAGGGGGTATATAGGCAGTATAAACAATAAAAAAATTAAATAATTAATATAGGATGAGTGAGTGGATAATCTTTGTTAAAGGCTTAGTCAGTCAAACATGGTATAAGCTACGGGGAGGTGTTGAAAAAGGCGGGTAAGGCATACAGAAGACAAGAGGAAGCAAGTCTCCAGCAAAGAAAAATCAACAGTGTATGAAAAAGATGGTAAGGCGATTGTGGCATTTAGAAGAAGTGCGGATAAGCGAGACTTACTCACAGATGTCGCATTAGTAAAGGGAGTATTAAAAAGAACTCCAAGATACAAAGAAGAACAGAAGCTGGTTAACGAAGTCATAAAGAAATATGGTAAGGATAATGTAGAGCTGACGGGTCATTCACTAGGTGGCACAATAGCAAAAGATTTAAGTAGGCAGACGGGGGTAAGGGCGACCACATACAACAAAGGTAGTAGCACAAGAGACTTTGTGGAAGGAGTAATTGACAGAGTAGCTATAAAGGTAAATCCAAAAGGGAAGAGGGCGAAGACGGCGAAGCTAACGACGAACTACCGAACCGCATTTGACCCCGTATCATTGTTAGGGGCTACGGCTGTAAATACTAAGTTAGTGAAACAGAAAAAAGGAATTCATACTATTAGAAGCTTTAAAGGTAAAGGCAAAAAAAAATTAATCTAATTTAATTTTTTGATTTGAAAGCAGAGCGGGATGCTGTCGTTATCGTTAATAAACTCACGACCAGCCCACTTATTCTCATTAACTTGTTTTTTAACATGTGAAATATGTAAAATGCTGAAGTGCGGGACTTGTTGCTGCTTGCTGTTTCTATCAAGGTGTATTTTTTTCATTTGGAAATACTTAACATTTTCAATACTACCACCTTTATCCATCTTATCAAATACATCATAGTTTAGTTGTTGAGCATCTAAGCGTTTACCCCTAAAATGGAAGTATCTTTTAACTCCATTCTGGGTCGTTTCTATATGAACACCCTTCGATATGTGCTTTATGTCGTCCTTTGTCATACCAGCGGTGAAAGCATCTTTCGTCGTAAATTCTAACATGTACAATTTTGGCGCTATCCACACACCTTTTATTATCTTACAACCATCGCCTAAGTAATCGCTTATACCATCCAGTTGCTTATTATCCATATTCTTGATATATCTCGCACATCTCGCGTGAATTTGTAAGTTGTCAGTGTCGGTGTACTAAAAGTCATCTTCAATGCTTCCATTTGGGTTTGCTTCTTTAATATACTTAAACATAATTCGTCTGCTATATGATAGAATGAATGCCCCATAGTGTGAAGGTTTGGTTAAGCTACTCTCTAATAAGATTGGATTACGAGGTAAGCCCGATATGTGCCATAAGTCTTTTCCTTCTTTATCAGTAAATTTAACGATGCCAGTTATTTGATTACTACTCCAGAATTTCCAGTATTCTTCATTAGTTCGTATATATGTTGTAATAGATGGTATAGGTCTCTGTATCATCTTACAGTATAGACTATTCATAAACAGCTTAGCTAGCAGATATTGCGGGCTACCTTTCTCAGCATTCTCCTTCGCCTTAAACATATCGTCTATGTATTTTTTGAAAACACATTCAGATTTTACGGTGTAGTATCCTTTATGAATGCGAACTTCATAACCTTCGGCCACCATATCCTCAATATCTACACTCGTAAGCCATTGATCCTTCATATCAACAAGTCTCCACTTTAAAGAGCCCATATGGTCTCGCTGTCCAATTCTGGAGTATAGTATATTTTTTTGGAGAAATGTAGTCAAGATTGTAAATGCCGATTTGAAGGTTACGTGGGTCAAACGGTCCGATTGTTTCTATTATATCACCAACCATAAACTCATCCAACATTGCGGTTGGGTATAGAGATACGACATCCGCATCAATCAGGTAATCATCTATATCATTGTATCCTATTTCCTTTATCATATATTGTTCGTACTGCTTTGAAGTAAATCGCCTCTTAGACGGGTAAGTTCTGCCACCGATGATGGCTTTTCTAAGTACTCTTTCCTGTTCTACATGTGGTAGTCTTACTTCGTATTTACCGTCTACATATTTTTTCCATATGTTGAAAGCCAAGCTGGATGTTGAAATGTATGAAGTTAGATTGACTTTGTGAGCTGTAAATATCGTTGTGTTTATCTTATCGTATAATTCCTTCAAACCCATAACATCATTCCGTAGATAAGCCAAACAGTCCTGCTTCATCTTTTCTGCCATATCTTCCCATCTGCGGGCTTGTTCGTGGTCAAAGTCTCCCTTAAGCACTGAGCACCCCATACTTTCAAGATTTGCTTTCAGACTTCCTTGGGTATGCTTACACATATCCCACATCTTAACATTTTCAAACTCTAAGCAGATAATAAAGCAGTTGTTAATTTTTGACGACTTAATTTTAATACCCCTTTTAATTAATTCTTGGTGTATGAAGTAGTGGTCAAAGTTTGCTCCGTTAAAACCATTAACATATAGAACGGGCGGTTTAGCTTTTTTGTCTTTCGGAACCCATCCTTCTTTTATGCGGTCGCCTCGTTTAATTAATTCATCTACGAATTGACTTATACAATCTTTACCAGCTATGTATTTAAAACCCTCAGGGCCCTGAATATATCCAACTATGTAGCAGTCGTGGATATCATAGCCGACCGCGATGGTTTTATTTCTAAATGTTTCTAAATCGTAATGGAGGACTTGGTCATTACTTATTTTTTCTTCTGTGTGTAGTTTAGTTATTAAGTGTCTTTTACCATTCTGCTTCAATCTAATATCAGCAAATTTTTTCTTGTTAAGATTACAGGTATGTTTCTTCAAATATAATTGTACGCAGTCTTCGCACCGCTTCTTGAATTGCCTAACCAATCCGTAATAGTGGTTATTTTCTAAAAAGATCAGTTTATCTGGTTCTTGTCCTTCTTCATTTGTGCTGACTGTTTCCTTCATAATGTGGTCCGTTACTTCGTATGTTTTCCCTTCCTTCGCATATTTGTTCAATATTTGGACGGCTATTGAAAATGGTATTGGAGAGTTTGGAGGAAGGTTAAAATCAGCTCTGACTTTATTACACCTGTTCTTGTTCATCGGATAAATATTTAGAATATCCTTACATAAGAAGAATAAGCAGTTGTTATTTTTGCTTGGCGGAGATATCTTTCTACCTTCTTCAACTTTCTCTCTCTTTTCAGTTTTTCCTTCATAGCATCCTCCGCCGTTTTCTTGAACTATAGTTATTTCCACATATCGTATGTTTCTTTCATATCATCTGTCACTGGCTTCAATATTATTTATGTGGAACTCGTTCAGAGCATCCATAAACATGGTATCGTATTGGCGGAGTTGAAATGAATTAAAATTTTTCTTTTTTAAATAGTGGTCGTATCGCTCATTAGCTGGAGCGGTGGAGTATGTTATAGATATATTGATATCCGCGTTAGCCGTCATCCCTTCCATTCTGGCATATCGTATGGCGGGTATCAATACCTTCTCTTCCAAGGTGTCAGTATCATAGAAGCTTATGTCTAGGTTCCTAAATTTGAATGTGAGAGAGTTCAGCTGGTTATCCCTTCTAACTTCGTAATCGTTCGGTCTAAAATCTCGTCTTTTCGCTTCCCTAGTCTTAGCCTCGCGGAGATTTGCCCTCATATTACTACGGATGTCAGATAAAAAGTCCTGGCGGTTTCTTTTATCTTTCGTTTCAACCCTTCTAAGCTCAGCTTTAGCATGTAGTAGTTCCACATTCTTCTTGTTCGGTCTAGGGGGTAGAGGGGGTTTGTATGACATTGTATATTATGGAATAGATTTTTTGGTTTGTAATTAATCCCAATGATTTATATTATGGTTGTGTTATTTGTTTAGATGATAATTATATTAATGTAAAAAAAATTTTATTGGAAAAAATAATTAATTATTAGAGTAACTAGTTTTACTGTATTTCAATTTCTACAACATTTTCCATTTTTTGTTTCTTTTTCATCGCATATCGCTCCTTCCTTTTCGCCGATACGGCTTCTTTATTCCTTTCGTAATATGAAAAACCAGCCTTTCTATACATTTCTGGATTTTTTAAGACATATCTTCTTGAAGCCTCGTAATGAGCTTTTTTCTTTTCTTCAACAGATGTATATTTAGCAGGTCGCCCTAACTTTACAGAGCATACTGGTCCGCTTTGTGATGGCATGATGTTTATATAATAGTAATGATAATTATATAAATGAAAAATTATTGTTTTACTTGAATTGTTATCTCCATTCCATAATTCTTGCCTAAATCACCGCCATATACTTTATAATGAACTTTTCGTTTTTCTGGTAGTTTCTCGTTGATTTCCTTTGCTAGTTCTTTGGCCACATAGCCCAAATGTTTTCCATCACTTGTTTCAACTTTAATAGCATTTTTGTCAAATTGATTATTAGGTTCTTTTACTATATAAACATTCATTCTTGGATTATGAATGAGATGTATTAAATTCTTTTGTCTCCCCTCAAATGTTACCCCGACAACTTTCGTTCCGATGAACACCATTTCTATATAGTTGTTATTATAT
Organism: Paulinella micropora; assembly: GCA_019918135.1. Taxonomy (NCBI): domain Eukaryota; phylum Cercozoa; class Imbricatea; order Euglyphida; family Paulinellidae; genus Paulinella; species Paulinella micropora. The sequence goes on along the minus strand of WBZZ01002253.1, from coordinate 97,812 downwards.
TTTTCAAATGATAATTACTTAAATGATAAATAATTAAATGATTAATAATTAAATGATTGATATTTCCTTTTTGATTTCTCTTTATTTCTCTTTGATTTCGTTAGCTGTTAAAAATGACGATTTGGGATTGTAGGACACTTTTCATAGAGGGCATTTTCTTGAAAATGACCTTATGAAAAGTGTAATCATCTTCTAGAGAGAGAGAGAGAGAAAGATGGGGTGAGATGCGATTGGATTGGATGAGATGAGGTGAGATGAGAGAGAGAGAAAGAGAGAGCGCGTAATAGTAAGGTTCTTTTAAAGGAAAAGAATAACAAAAATAAAAACATCAGAGGAAAGAATAGAGAGGAACACAGGAAGAAAGCAAGCAAACAAACAGGATAGGAAGCTGAAGAAGGAAAAAAAAAAAGGGGGGGGGGAGGAATGACATACAAAGTCAAGAAGGAACAAGAAAGAGAAGAAACAAAAAAAGAGAGGAAGGAGTAAAGGAAGCTTAAGGTCCAAGGAAGTAGGAAGAAAAGGAGGGAAATAGACAGACAGACAGACCGACAGATAGACAGAACAGACAGGCAGAACAGACAGAACAGACAGACAGAACAGACAGACAGAACAGACAGACAGAACAGACAGACAGAACAGACAGACAGAACAGACAGACAGAACAGAGAACAGACAGACAGAACAGAACAAATTAAACAGAATTCGAACAGAACAGAAAATTTTTCGCAAACATAATTGTGTGCTTGAAATTTTTTATGTTCCTGGGCTAGGTGTCAACCTGGAAAATTCCGACATCGGTAATGACCTCATTTATGTTTATTATGACAAATGCTGCGATTTTTGCAAAAAGCGAAAGATGGCAGAGGAGTAGAAGATAACCCGTAATGCGGCAACGACTTTCGTCGTCGCCTTCTTACGGGTTGTAAATAACGAAATAAGCCTTCCTATTAATCTCCCGCAAATCAATACTAAGCGCCAAAACACCAAAATAACAAAATCAAAATTTTCAATCAATACAAGCAAACAGAATAAAGAAATCTTTCTTACTCTTTACTTGCTTTTAAATAAAAACAAGAAAAAGTTTAGAATTCTTTTTTAAGGTTTTTAAATAAAAACGAAAATCAATAATATCTATAATCTAAAAGAGATTATAGATTGAGCATAAAACACCCCAAAGAGCACCACCGCACGAGCACCCTGTTGTTTTTTTAAGTATTTAAAAAACAACAGAACATTAATATAAATGGATACTCGCAAACAGAAGAAAGCGGAATATATCAAAGAAAGAAGAAAACAGAAATATACTTGCGTATGTGGTAAGACTATCGGAATATACGGCAAATACGCGCACGAAAAATCAGATTTTCATAGAGATTTCTTCGCGGAGAGAGATGAGATTATGATAGAGGACATAAAGTTGTCAGAATAATTCGCAGAAATGACGATATAGAAAGATATTATAATAATTAATTTTATGTTAAAGAGTAAAATTATATTACTTATAATATAGATATGGGGAGACACAAGAAATATCTCACACCTGAGGACAAACGAAAGGCTAACTCCGAAAAGGCGCTCGCATATTACAAAAGAAATAAGGATGAAATTAATCAAAAGAGGAAGGAGCAATTAAAAGAACGAAATAGAAAACTTAAGGAATATGAAGAAATGAAGGCGAGAGGAGCATAAAACAAAAAAACGAAAATTATTTTTTTTATTATGAATTTCATGTTAAAGGTAAGACAATTTATATATATATATATATCGGTAAAACAATTTAATATTTTTCTAATATTTTATATCACCATTGATATAATGCCACCACCCTTACCATCAGCACCAAGACCAAGCGAAAATGTGAGGGAACTATTGAAAACTAGAGCACATTTACGCGAAACTAAGACGAGCGAACCAAGACGACGGGAGGTAAAACTTATTGAATGAAGACCAAAGCGAAATAGAACCTTAAATTCATATACATACACTCTTAGAAAACTAGATGTAAATTTTTATGATATGGATGCGATTGAATTTCATATTATGAGAGCAGTAAAAGACGCTAGAACCAGAGGTATGACAAACGAAGCAAGTATTCACGTCAAATTTTCTTATAATACTGACATTAATGACGAAAAGTGGTTTAAATGGCAAACTTTCAATGCCGTAAAGATAAAGAATGTTGAAAATTTATTTAATGCCATTTATCTATTCAATGAGGAAAATATTGAAGCCAGTGCTAACGAATATGACCGATTTATTCATCTTATTAGAATTGAAATTATCCAAGAAAACGGAGGCGGATGTAATACTTCAGGAAGGGATAAAAAACATAGAACAGATGAAGGAATACATATTAATCCACGAAGTAGAGGTAATAATTGTTTCTTTCAAGTCAATAAAAAGATATTAAAATTTGATATTAACAAAAACAAGGCTAATGAAATTAGAAAAGAATTTAATCTTGAACCTAATTCATTCATACCTTTCTCGGTTGGTTTTGAAATATTGAAAAAATATTGTATTGAAGGAAAGTATTTTGAAATAACTGATGCGACAACAAAACAAACTTTCAAAAACTTTGAAGACCCTTTAATTACTGCTGATGTGCTTTGTTATCTCAAAGAAAATCATTATTTAGGGTTTATAATAAGAAATAAAAAGAAATGCCCCGATTGTTATAAAACATACTTTGATAAACATACTTGTAATGAAGATAGACAATCTTATGTGGATGCGATGTTTAGAAACGAGAGAAAATTATTAACTAGATTTGTTGAAATGAAATACAACAATGAAGATGAGGTTTTTCATTACGACCTTGAGACATTTACAAATCAACAAGAATTACACACGCCTTATATAGCAGGTTATACAATTTCAGATATTGGTTTTAAATATGTCGCTGGTGATGATTGTATTTCAAAATTAATAGATATTATCTTTGAATATGCGGAAGAATTAAAAAACAAAAATCCAGAAGCGACATTATATGTTAATGCTTTTAATGGTAGTAAGTTTGACCACTACTTCCTTCAAAAAGAATTTATCAAAAAAAAATAAAAGATACTCCTTTGATTAATAATGGGGCTATTATCTCATTGGAATACAACAACATAAAATTTTGGGATATGTGTAAGCACACTGAAGGGAGCCTTAAAAAGAACCTTGAAACATTGGGTTGTAATGTTTTGAAAGGTGATTTTGACCATAGCAAAGCCAAGCGATGGGAAGAGATGGACGAGGAAACCAAAAAAGAATGTTTAGTGTATTTAGAAAAGGATGTAATCGGGCTAAAGGAATTACACGACACACTCAACAAACAGACATTTAACGAACATAAAACTAATATAACAAAGTTTATCTCTACTTCGTCTCTTACATTCAATTTATGGAAAAAGAAAATTGGCAAAAAATACAAAATCTATCTTCCAAAATTAAAACAAGAAAGAGATTTTAGAAGAGCGGTATATGGCGCTAGAACTTACCCAAGCAAAAGAAGATTTATCTCTGAGCAATATGAAAAATATTAAAGAGGCGAAATAAGTTTTGATGAGATTGTTGATTATCTCATTGATGCCGATGTTGTAAGTCTTTATCCAACTGCGATGCTTGAATTATTTATGACGGGCAAAATAATAGAACATGACAAACCAACAGAAAAAATGTTGGGTAAATTAGGTATATGGAATGTTGATTACATATCACCAAAAAACCTTTTACACCCGCGAGTGCCATACAGAGATAGCAAAGGTTGTTTAAAGTGGGAATTAAGGGATATGAAAGACCAATGGCTAACTTCTGTAGACATTGAAGATATGATTGAACTTGGATATCAAATCAAAATCAATCGTGGATATTACACAGAGGGAGCAGAACCAGTATTCAAAGACTACATTTTGGAATTATTCAAGAAAAAACAAAACTCAAAGAAAAGCACTCCACAATATCTATTAGCGAAGTTGTTTATGAATGCTTTATACGGGAAGACAATTCAAAGACCGATAAACTCAGTGAGTAAATATATTTCTAAAAACCACGAATACTGAAAATTCTGGGCTAAACACGTAATAACCGATATTGAAAAATTCAATGACGAACTTTGGCTTATTACAGGAACCCCACGCGACGAACAATTGATAGAAGAAAAAATTACAAAACCTACACAATATGGAGCCTTCATATTAGCATACAGCCGACGAATTATGTATAAGTATATGACTGAGGCTAACCCAGACAACAACCAAGACAATGACTATTATTATACAGACACAGACAGCATTCAAAGCCATGTAAGAAATATTGAACGGATAAAGAGATTTAGAGATAAAACAATCGGAGGAATGGATGATGACCTTGGAACTGGTTGCAAAATAATAAAAGGTTTATGGATAGCACCCAAGTTATATATGTTAGAGTATGTAAAGAAGGATGATAAAGAAACACACTTCCATTTCAGAGGTAAAGGCTTAGACTTAAAGAAATTAAATCCTGCTTCATATGAACTAATGGACAAGGGTGAAAGCCTAACAAACACGAGAGACTTTATAATGAAGAAGATACACACAAGTAGAAACAGCAAACAGCAACACATTGAACACTTTAGCATACAACACCAAAAGAATGTTGTAAAAGTAGTTAATAAATCAAGATGGTGTGGGCGAAACTTCTACACAGATAATGATAGTATTCCTTACGGATATCAAACGATGTTTATCAACAAACGATAATGAGCGAAGCGAATGAGAGTGAAGTTGATAAATATCAATTAATTAATTTTTTTCTATAAAATATATACCATATACTATACTATGACCGCCCTAACCAGACTATGCGAGAAGTTTGAAAAACTCTCTATTGAAAATAAAAAAGAAACATTTTCTCTTACCGATGTTAAAAAGATAATTAACGACGAAATTCAAATGATTGAAAAGGCACGGGCAGGCAAGCCAAAGGATACTTTTCCATTTGGTAAGTATAAAGGTAAGAAAATTCAAGATGTTGCTACAATTGACAAACCATACCTTGAATGGGTTATGAAACAGCCGTGGTTTGAGAAATTTACTGACATTAAAAGTGAAGTAAAAAAATATTTACAATAAAAAATAAAATTTTACTATACATATACCAATGACCGACCAAAGCACCAAACAAGATTACTTTAGTGAAATTGAAAAATGGAGCCTTGACAGCGAAATTAAGAAACCTTCAATTAAATGGACTAAGCCTGATATTGTTTCTTTCTATGAACAATATAAACCACGTGATGACAATGTGAAAGTAGTTATACCTTTAGAAAACGTGTTGGTCGAAGAGCCGAGCACACCTTTTAAGGAGACTGATTTAAAAGAGACTGGAATTACAGAGATTAAAATGAAAGTGGGTGAAGAAATAGCGAATGCTACATGTACAGAAAAAGGATGTATATTAAATAAAGCACCTTGTAAAGAGTGTAAGAAAAAAAATGTGTTATCAGTTTCAATTGACGATGATAGATTTTGCGATGTGGCATGTGTGCTTTCATTTCTAGAAAAAAATGAAGAAATGAATGAAGTTAGAAAAAATAATTTTATCAAGTATTTTAAAAAGTGATATTTGAAAATCCACACTTCCATTATCGTTTTTTTTGCTTTCATGGGTCTTCTAACCAAGTAAAAGCATACTGAATACTTAGTCTGATTTGCAGTAGCCTGTGCTGTTATAGTTAGCCTTTCGCTTGGAACATGTCATCTAAATCATAATCAGCAAAATTTATACTTTGAGCATCACTAGTATTCACGAATACAACAGCAATCACATTCCCGCCACTAATAGTGGCAGTAGTATCAAACGAAACTAAACTCGTATTTGTATTGTTCTCAGCATACACGGCGCCTGTAAGTGTAGCATTTTTTATTACCTTAATGATTACGCTACTTTTAGTGTCAGTATTTAGAATATTTAGCCGTCTAGGGTACACTATACTATAATTAGCAATAGTGTTTCCAATAATATTAGTATTATTTCTCATAGTAAAAGCATGAGTTGCTACATTCGTTGTATTTGCTGTTCTTTCATAAATAAATGGAATACCTCTTATGATTTCAGTTCCTTCAATAAAGCATCCAACACTGGCAATTCTAAGATTTTGGATTTGCGGATTAGCACCAACAGCCAAAGAAGCCAAGAATGGTAAAGTAGTATTATTAAGAGATGTAGCAGTTTTGCTGTTAGCATATCGTATAGCATGGACTAGTTGAAATAGCCCCGTGTTTGGATTTTCAATATAAAATGATATCTGACCAAAACCTAAGTATTGATATTTAATCTGAAATACATTACCCTTACTGAAATCAATTGCTGGTAAGTAATCGGTTCCATCCGCTTTATCTACATTCCATTGACTTTGTTTAACCTCGGTAATGACATTGGAGTTGTTTAATTGGTATATTTTCATTACACCATTTTCTCTTGAGAAGAAAAATCCGTCCGTCAAGAAGGAATCACCAATACCTACATAAGATGAATATCCGCCTGCTTCATTTGTATTCCACAAAGCAGTAAATCTGACACATACACCCATACCAGCACGATATTTAATTTTCTTTTTTGTTTCAATGAATAATCTTGAACCTCCAACTGCCTGTGTTGTTAGATATGCCATAGCACTCTTTTGCTCTAATGTAGCACTAGTAGTGCTTGTGTTCCACTTAGAGGTATTTACATTATACATAAATGTTTCTTGTATAATCGGCGTGTATTGTGATGTTGCTAATTCACCAAATGCTGTTTTTTCAACATTAGTCTCAAGATAACCATCATGCCCTACTTTTACATTCACGAAATCTCCGTCTGGATTTTGTGCGATTAAATTTCTTTGATGAGACATTCGCGAACTTTTGCTTTCGTCTCCAAAACTATTTCAAAAATTTGAAATAGTTTATCCTATATAATTAAAATTAAAAAAAATATTTTATTAAGCATCGATGGTTATCAACAAACGAAAATGAGCGAAGCGAATGTGAGTGTAGTTGATAACTATCTAAGACATCAAAATTTCAATTCCCTTAACAAGCACACTTCGTTGAAGAATGGCGAAAGTGTAATGGTTAAGATTATTTCCAGCAGTAGTTGAAACGAACTCATATCGCCTCTCGGTGTCAAGGCTTAGACCACTTACCTCATATCCGTCGGTATCCTTATCGCACAGCGGGCGGTTATTGTCCCAAGTATCCACATGAAACCAGTTGTAATGATATACATTAGAATTTAAAATAGCACTACCCTTCAACTTATCCTTGAGAAGCATATAGTCTTCATTTCTAGATGTATCAATATCAAATTGTTGAATACGACTTCCGTCAAGGGTTGTGTAATATGTTCGAACCTTAGATGATTGTGCTTGAACTACTGGTGGCCCCGCTGCATAACCCGCAGGCATATTGCTGTTATCAAAGGAAGTATTAGCACTCTCAGTGTTGTGAAAGGCGGATGTATAGATACGACGAACTCTTTCACCCTGTGAGCGGTTCATCTTAATAACATAGTTCTGTTGCGATGTTTGAAGATTTTGTTTCCAAGCAATGGGATATTCAATTTTAAAAGGAAAGCCTTCACCCGCAATCTTTTGCTGGACACCAAGGATGACATTTGGGTCAGTCTCAACAGCAAGGAATAAATTTAGGTTTGAGACAATAGCACCATTGGCAGTAGCAGTAGCACCAGTGGAAATAGAACTCGCATCAGTGCCATAAAATGAAGTGCGGGCAGTGCTCTCCCATACAATACGCATATCCAAAATTTCGTTAAAACCGATAGTCTTGTCCAGTTCAAAAATAGTTCCAAACAGCATACCCAAAGGAAACTTAACACTGATAGCAGGAGTAGTCTTGTTATCAGTACCTCCTTCGAAATACTTAGCCTCCTCAAAAGGAACATCAACAAGGCTATAAGTACCCGCACTGCTATCAGCAAGAGCGGTATCATCGTGGCGACGGGCATTAACAAGTGGCACTTTGTAATATCCTTGAACTGCAGCAGCCACTCCAGCAGTATTGGCTGCATCAGTAATTGCCTTTCTTTCTGCTACACTTCCGATTTCAACTTTTCCAGCATTACACTTTTGAAGCATAGCGCCAGAATTGCCTGTTTTCTTGTCATCATCATAAGCACCATGATTTTCAAGTGCCATAAATTTTTCATACTTAATTTCTGGTTTCCATATCACCTTAGTGTAATTAGCCACATGTTGGAGATTGCACAGACTGCCCGCTTCGGCTTCGCAGTTCAATAGTTTTAATCATAGACAGACAATCCGTATAAATACGATTAAAGTTGCCTGCACCTGCAGCAGTAGGAGTGTAAGTAAATCGCAACACCGACCTCGCAAGGTTCAAAGGGCGAGTAGGAATTTCAAAGGTGCTTTCCATACCACCAGCAGTAGTAAGTGGGATAGTTTGCGACCCTTCACGACTGGTAAGTTTGTTCAATTCATACTTACCTGTGAGCAGTTCCTTAGTCTGATGGACTAGTTCTCCTCCGTATTGGACTGGCATTTTTTTTTCTTTTTTTGACGTAGCGTAAATAAACTAATTCACAATCTATTATGTATAATAGATATATATATATATATATATATATATATATCTATAGAAAAAAATAATTAAATCAAAATTAATTGATATTTTAGAATTGCGCTTCTATCTTGCTAATCGCAAGATTTCTCGCTTATTCTAAAACATCGTTTTTTTGATATTTATCAATAAACGAGAATGAGCGAAGCGAATGAGAGTGAAGTTGATAAATATCACATCGCTTTCAACAGATTGAAGAATGAATTAAATAAACTAAAGTAATTAGTTTCACGATAAACCAATAATGTCATAACTATTCCCAAACCATTAAGATTTATTGCTTGGTCGTTTTCGTCCGTCAAGTAAAACCTAAATACATTGTTTGATTTCGCAGATAATGTCTTCCCGTATTCGCTTCCAGAGCCGTCATAAATGACAGAACCAAATGGAATTTCGTTGGCTGTGTATATTTCTTGTAGAACGTGATTATCTCCTTCATTCACTAAGTCTGATTGAAGATACAAAGTTTTTTCACCAGTTAGAATAATTACATTTGGCGATTTAATAAAATCATTAGCAAAGAAATATGTTGAGTTTCTATCAAAACCCATAACCTCGTGAATGCGGGTATTGGCATCAAATATAAACCGCGGTTGAATACCTTTATTCTCTGACACACTGAATGTTAATTTGCCGTCTTCTGGGTCTATGTTGGTATTATTACTTGATACCACATAAGTATAATTATTTGGGCTGTCTGCCGTCAGTATCTCAGACAACTTATTTTTTAGATTGTTCATTGTGTAGTTTCCCTCAGGTATCGTAATTAAAGCCTCATACCCGTCTTCGCTAATAGTAAAAGTATTATATGGTGAAGCCACAGAGTAATACGACTTCGGCACATAAATATGAAGAATTTTACAATGTGTTGGATTGTCTAGCCCCTTCATATTGACTTCGTGTGTAAAGTCGCTGTCTGTCCCCGTTATTCGGTTTTTGCTATTTATGTAATAGATACTACTACTTCTCCCACCTTTGTATTCCATTGATATAGATATTTTAGAATAGCGCTTTCGTTATCACTCTCGCTTATTCTAAAACATCGTTTTTTATTTTGGAAAAAATTAAATAGGATACGATATTTGTAAAACAAACGAGAATGAGTGAAACGAATGAGAGTGTAGTTGATAACTATCTTTTAGATAAATGTATTAAATCCCTTATCATCTCCATATCCATTTTGTGCTTTCAACTTTTCTGCTTCGTCTTCTTTTAGGTCTGTGAAACCACTGGCGAATTTAAACCTTACACCTTTCGCCCGCTCCATTAAAAACCTCATAGCAAACCATCCGCAGGTATCACTGGTATCGCTCTGCTCTTTTACTTGATTAACCTTCATTAATAAATAACTATCGGGGTGGCTTTTATCAATTAGTTGTTTCATTTGTTGTTGAAAGTCTTCCGTTGGTTGGTAAAGCGCTAATGGGCCATACACTTCAACACTTCTGTCTTTATCCAGACTTACCCATATAGCAATCCAATGAGACCCCACTTGTTTGTGATTATCTAAATTCATAATAAATCCGTATCGCTTTCTTTTTTCTGGATTTAGTTTGTAGATTTCATCGCTGGCTATTGCTCCGAGATATCCATATTTTTTCATTATATCATCTATTTCATTAGTCATTAAACCGCGACCATCACCATGTTGTTCCTCTGGTTGCTGTGGCTCTGGCTCTGGTTGCTGTGGCTCTGGCTCTGGTTGCTGTGGCTCTGGCTCTGGTTGCTGTGGCTCTTGCTGTGGTTGTTCTAATGATGCGGTAATCGTAGGGGGTATGGTAGGGGGTGGCATCCCTTCATCAACATTTAAATCCGCTGAAACTTGTTTATCCACATTTGGTTCTATAGCCATTTTGCTAGTTAGAGTTTTTACAAAATCCTTTTTATTCATTGTGTGCTTCCAATCATTGCGGGATAGATATTTTTTAATTATTTTGATTGAAAATACTTTATCAATTAATTCTTCTAATGTCTTTGCTCCAGTGTCTACGCGACGCTTGGGGGTTATGGTAGGGGGTGAAATCCCCTCCAGTACCTTTTTGCTCATTAATACCAATATACTCTTCATATCTAGCATAATCCGCTACTTTTCTTTTTACGTTTTCCTTTTCATTTCCAACATCAATATTAAACCTTTTAATCATGTCAATAATCCACTTTGAAGTGTCTTTGTAATTTAATTTTTTATGTCCATCACTATCTAGTCTCTTTTTTAAAGCCTGTGCTGACTCTTTTATAGTAATGTTTGGGTGATAAGTTTTTGAAAATGCTGATATTAAAAATTGATTAATTTGTAAATGTTCAAAATGCTTACCCTTTTCTTCTGCTTTCTTTTCTTCCTTTTCAAGTTTTTCTTTATATTCTTCTGCTAACTTTTTCTGTTCCTCTAAAGATGTCGCTGTGGCTATAGCCATCTGAATATCTTGACTGGCTTTTTGTAAGTCTTTACGACTAATCTTTTTTATGAACTTATCTGTATATCCTGCTAATTTCAGTGTTTCAATATCTTTATGATTTTGCTTTTTTTCTTCCTCATATTGCTCTTTCGTTTTCAATCGTGCTTCATCTCCTAAATTAGGTAAGGGTGGTGCTTGGGGTGGTGCTCCTAATGGCGGTGCTTGTGGCGGTGCTCCAAATTGTGGCGGTGCTTGTGGCTGTCCATATTGTGGTGGCATAATATATTGATATTGAACTGGTGGTAATGCTTGTATCCTATTTTTTCTGTCTTCTTCATATTTTACATCATCTATGAGTTTTTGCTCCCTTCTTAGTTCTCTGTCTTTTTGTTCTTGTCGTTCCTTGATATCGGATAGTTCATTGCGGTGTATCCTTGCTAACTCATCCTGCCGTTCCTTAGTATCTGTGTCTACGCGACTCTTGCCTCGTCTTCTCCTCTTCAGCATCAACTCGTGCTTTTTTCTCTTTTTGGTCTATCTCATCAATCTTTTCGTATTTCTCCTTTCTGATTTTGTCTAAGTGGTCATTAATGGCGGTTCTAGTATTTTGCTCAATCTCTGACAGGCTCTGGACTTTTCTTAAGTCTTCCTTCTTTGTTTTTTTCTTTGCTTTTGGTCTGCTCAAGTATTTCATAAAAAGTTTAACGATTTGAAGTGTGCTCATATCATTTGTTTTCTTACCAAAATTAAGATAATATTTTTTGCCCTTCTGGATAATATACGGCTTCCCGCTTTTATTTCTATAAACCCGCGGTGTCTTACCTTTGCCTTTTTTATTCGCTTAGTCTTAGCCGACATACTATATCAGCAAAACAATATTTCCCAATAATTTCAATTGATATTTTTTCAAAACTTTAAGGCGCCACGTCCGCTCTGCCTACCATATCCAAGTTTCGCGGCGGTAGAGCCTATACGAGACGCATATGGAACCCCGACATCACCAAGCGCATTCGCAGTCTTTGAAATAATCTTGTTATCACGAAGAAATTTATTCACCGCCATTGCTGTCTTACCAACCTTTGCCCAGTTAATTTTACCGCCAGCCTGTCCCTTGCCTCCTTGCTTCTTCTTGCGACCAGACAATCTCGGACTTGTCCGAGATACTTTTTTACCTCCAGCCATTGTGCTTGAGTTAATAGTTCGTTTGCCAATTGTTGGAATGACTTCAACACGAGTTGTTTTAACTACCATTATACTATGAAAAAAAATATTTATTAATTCTAAAAATATTATTTAAATCTTTGTGAGAAATTCTTCCGTAATTCATCATCAACACTTGAAACATAAAGAAAATTAAATCGTTCCTTTGTTGCTTCGTGATACTTTTGAAGAAAGTAATCAAAATCAAAAGATAAGTCTAAGTGTTTATACACGAGTTCCATTTTATCCTGAGACTGGCTTGGAAAGATTAATAAATTATCTAACTGCTTAATGGCTTCTGGCCGTAGGTCGTTCAGATACTGACTTGACATAATCACCTTTGATTTATAGTGTCTGTTCTTTTTAACAAATCGCTTACGGACTTGTCTCTTAATCCACTCCCTAAATCAGCCAAAACAAAAACAACCTCTGAAGAAATATACTTGCTGGGTCGTTCTTTTGGTGCCTCCTTTATTTGTTTCTTTTCTTTTCCAAAATAAAGAAATTGTGGTTTCTCCATAGGTTCTTTATCTTTGATTTCGCCCTCCTGCTCTTCATCTGGTTTGTTCAGTTTGTCAAGTTCATAGTCTATAACATTTACACCATCCGATTTAAGAAAGGTATATATTGCCATCGGGTTGCCTCTGTTCTTAAAGTGCTTAACCATTGCTTTATAAATGTAATCCTTGTGTATTGTTGAAGCAATAATGACAATGCGGGTTTTTCTGTCTGTCGTCCGTTTCAGTATTTCAAAGAGTGCTGTCGTCTTACCGCTCTTCTTACGGGCAAGTAGAAATATATTGGCATACGGCTCGTTGAATAATTTATAACCTTTTGCTTTTTTATTTCCATCACCTTCTTGTTTTACTGGCTTCACCTTAATGCTATTAATCTTTTCCATGCTATATTCTAAGCCAAAAATAGTTATGAATGTCTAAATTCATACATTGTTGCTACGCAACGAATTCGTTGTGAATAAAATTCACAACATTGTGGGTAATCTCCCACATGTGGGAGATATTCACCTACACTACGAATTCTAGGCATACAACAATTCGGCCTGCTAAATTTCCTGTATCAATATTTCCGCTGTCAGTTTCAAGGACTTTAAATGTATATTGTCCGTCAGTCCATCCGACAACCCCCAAATTATAACCGAGATTTGAAATGTTTGCTGTAGTGCTGTCCGCAAATGTTCCAATAATTCCAATTCTATCCATGTAAAGAATTCTGGTTTTGGTTTCGGTCTGGTCGTTCATATAGTGGATAAACTTTATATTCAGTTTGGTTGGTGTGAATGACATTTGGATATTTTTATTAAATGTTTTGCTTCCTCCAGCAAAATCATTGCTTAGAAAAATAATCTTTTGGTATTTGAACTCACTCATAAATTATATAATATAATATATAAAAATGTTATTAATATTATTATTTGTGTGCTCAACTATTGCTCGGACTATGTGTGATTTTTTCATTTTAAATAGAGATTTTGGTAAGAAAACGGCGAATTGTATTCATTGTATTCAATCGGGTCTAAATAATAATTTTACTTGTATTTATATTAACAATGGTTTAAACGATTGTCGGTCATTTAGCGAAAGTATTCCTTTATTCTGTGCAGGTAATGATGCTTCTTGGTATAAAACTACTTTATATGAATGTGATATTTGAAAATCCACACTCTCATTCGTTTCACTCATTCTCGTGTGTTTTTCAAACATCGTTTTTACTTTTCAAGATATTTATCAACAAAAGAGAATGAGCGAAGCGAATGAGAGTGAAGTTGATAAATATCACTTCTTTGAATTAGAAGGCGAAGGAAGGCAAATGCCGATAAGCAATGTTAAAATACCGACATAAGTGTTAGCAACCTCGCATGGCAAGTTCTTTTCAGATAGCCTCACGATACAAAGGGTTATAATGGCAATAATGATACCCATTTGAAATAAGTATTTAATAAGTCGGCTGTCTGTCGGTCTGTTTTTTATACAACAACAATTCCAGTTATCTTCCAATTCGTGCTCTATTTTTTTCTCCTCAGTCTTTAGTTCTACTTCAAGAACACGAGACTTTAATTCTGGAGTTAGTTCGCCATCCATATCCATAATAGGTGGGGGTCTGTGAAGTCTAGTTGTATTATTTGACATTATCAAGAACGGCCACTCTGATTTCTGCTAATTGATTTGCTTGGTCTTGTAGTATATTCATAAGATTTTTATTTTCTTTTTCTAAATTAACTACCTTTTCCGCCATGTGTTGAAAAGCACTGACTAATATTGGTACAAAACTTGTATATGTTATGCCTTCAAGGTAGCCATCTCCATCGTCCGCTTTTATTCCACTTTCAGACACAAATTCTGGAAATACTTTTTTAACTTCATCTGCTATAAATCCGTGGTTCTTTTGTTCTTTCTTTTCGTCTGATTTCAAATAATATGAACAACAATTTATTTTCATTAGTTTCTCACAACAACCCCCGCAGTCTAATGTTTTAATATCTGATTTTAGCCTCCTGTCCGATGAGTTTGTCCAAGCACCATTGAGGGGAATATAATTATAAGTGCCAGACGGCTCACCAGTAGTAGAGTTTGAAGTAGTCCAAGCGTGAAGCAAACCAGTAGAAGAAACAATTACTCCATAATTCGTATATCCTCCCGATTTAAAATATAGTTGTGCGTCAACGGTAGAAACGGGTCTTTTTCGTATGGTTAAAAAACCGCTGGATGCTGTTGGGATGACTAACTCTCCCGATGTATTAATGTTAATCGCCTCAGTCCAAGTTATATTATTTCCCGCTGTTGTTCCAGTATTATAATAAAAAGCAAGTTTGTTTGAGACTTTGTATATTTGAAAGTTTGAGCCAGAATTACTTGATTTCCAGTTTGAGCCGTCATAATAAGCATCAAAACTTATACCTATATTGTCGTGTGCCCAGTTCAATAATTGGAATGTTGGATAAGCATCTGTGGATATTACTGCCTGTAAGTGTGCCCCTCCTATATTACTCGCCGTTCCGTATAATTCTAATCCGCCTGTCGCCCCATTTGCTGATTTTGTTGTGTTTCCTATGATTATTGGTTTGCCTGATGCTGTTGTTATTGTGTCTGTTGCCGTTATTTTCTTTGTTGTTAATAAACCAGTGTTATCTATGTTCATGGCGCCAGTCCAACTTATACTATTTCCAGCAGTTATATTCGCATACGAGAAATCTAATTTGCCTCCGTTTTTTTGAATCCGATAATTTGATGTTCCGTGGGTTGATATCCAATTCGTGCCATTAAAGTAAGCATCAAAACTTATACCTATATTGTCGTGTGACCAAGTTAGTAATTGAAAGGCTGGATTATTGTCTTGAGTAGTAACTATTTGTATGTGCGGCCCAGTGATATTAGATGCCGTGCCGTATATTTCTAAACCTCCTGTTGCTCCTACTTGTTTTACGTTGTTCCCTATGATTATCGGTTTGCCTAGTGCTGTTGTTATTTTGTCGCTTGTTGCCATTGTAGTTGTTGATATCCCCGCAGTTGAAGTAATTGATGTTCCCGTTATTGTTCCACCATTTGTTATGTTGTTTAAGTTCATATCTAAGTCCCCATAAAATCGCATACCGCCAGCATTGTTAAAACGGACAATGTCAGACGAAGCACTTTTATTATCCAAAAGTTTTGAAATATAAAGTCCTGCTCCTTTTACATCAGATGCTACATTCGTGAATACATAACCTCTTTGGTTCGCGGTTCCACTTGTAGCAGTATTTAGAGTAAATAAGAAATACTGATAATCACCTGATGTCTGTGAAAAGAATATGTCCCCTCCATTTTGGTTTAATATCCTCGCCCCATTATATGTGATATTTCCGCCATTAGTGATAGTTTGATTATTAAAATCAGCATTGTTCGTTAAAGTTAGATATTTTATTGTAGTGCTCGCCCCATTAAATGTTTTACTTCCTGTTATGGTTTGGTCTGTTGTTAGTTTTACATTTTGCCCCTCCAATGTGTCCGCATACCCTTTTGTCGCTCCGTCCGTCGCTAATGTCGGAGTTCCAAGGTTGGCTATTTTGCTACTATTACAATCTAGCCCCGAAGCATTTACCCAACCGACGATTGCCCCATCAATAATAAAACTTATTTTTTTGGCATTTATTTCAAAGTTATAATTTACGCCCGTGCCCATATCAAGGCATCCGATAGTTCCTATATTGGCTGTGGAGTTAAAAACCACGAATGTTCCTTTTGTTGTCGCATTCGTTGAATTTCCTGTTATTTCAAGGCCACTGCTAAATGTCTTAATTCCTGCTATTGTTTGGTTTCCTGTTAGTTTCACATTTTGCCCGTCTTTTGTATCAACATAACTTTTATTTGCTCCGTCCGTTGTTGCTGATGGTGTGGCTAAGTTTGTTATTTTGTTGTTATTCAAAGATAGTGTAGTGCCAGTTGCGGTTATAATTAAAGTATTACCTGAATATAACTCTACATACGAACCCGTTATTTGTATCGGATACCAAGTCGGTGTTGCTGTTTTTTGTGCGGCAATCATTCCTATTTTTGTATCAAATGCGATACCGATGCCGTCAAAAGTAGTAGGATTGGATGAACCACTTACTTCCAAAGTTGATGTAATTTTTTTATTCCCTGCTATGGTTTGGTCTCCTGTTAGTTTAACGACAGAAGTGTCAAGAGTAGAAACATCCACGCCATCAACAAGATTAACATTTGTTATGCTTTGGCTTTTCATATCAATACCCGCACTAGCATTTATTATACTGCTAAATGTTTTAATTCCTGCTATGGTTTGGTCTCCTGTTAGTTTGACCACCGAACCATCAACTGCGAGATTAGTTAGATTAATTCCATTATACGTAGAAGCACCCGAAATAGCATAACCATTCATATTTAGTCCTCCCGTCATACTGGCTGTGCCGTCTAATCTAAGAAAAGGTGGTGTGGTGTTTCTCCATTGCCCCGTGCTATACATAATCAGTTGGTTATCTGCTGGTGTGCCCGTTATTAGCACATCGCTATGTGAGTCTATACTTCCACTCGCTGACACCTTATTATTATTGTCTTGATGCTCAAATATCCATTCATCAACATCTTTGGTATTTAGTAAATTAACTCCTGTTATATTCTTCCTTCCCATACTAATGTTGCCTGTTTCATCACCATTTATCGGAAATGTTTTATTTACCCAGTTTATTGAGTTATATGTTAGATAACTATTCATCGCCACTGGTGCTGTAATGACTACATCAGAGAGTGTGTCCATTGAACCGAGGGCGGTATTCTTCCATTTGCCTTCTACATCGTTGTAAGTTAAGTATTGACCGCTTGCTTGCGCAAATATGTTTGTGCCTATCAAATTGTATAAACTGGTTTGGTGCGGATAAGAAGTATTAGAGCGGTGTTGAGTTGAGGCTTTGACTTCGTCATTATCCCTAACTCGTTGCTCTGTATAGTATAAATTTTTTCCTTCTTTGATATCTTAGTTGATTTTAAAGCGAGACGTGTATCAAAGCGGTTATCAGTGAAATAAAGATTTACGGGGTCTGCATCTTCTGGCACTCTGTCTGTGTTTAAACCAATAATATTAGTGTTGGTAAGGTCTAAGTTTTTTATGTCTAGACTATCAACTGCGATTTCTGATAAACCTAGTAAGGATTTATATTGCGACATTGATGTATAAAATAAATATTTAATTTTAAAAATACTAAAATATAATAATCTTAGTATAGAATATTTTTAGAATAAGCGAGAAATCTTGCGATTAGCAAGATAGAAGTGAGATTCTAAAATGCAGTCTCCCGAAGCAAGTCGTAAGAATTGGGGTAGTGCTGTGGAAGGAATAAAAGCGAAAGCGAAACAACGAAAGATGGAGCATGCTAAAAATGTTTTGGCGCAATACCGAAATGCTGTAAAGCAAGAAGATGAAGATATGGAGGAACGAATAAACAAATTGAAGAAAAGAACTTGGCTAAGGATATTATCGCTGAACACGATAACGATAGCCCAGAGGAGAAGAGTGAGAGCGAAGATGAGGTTGATTTCACTGATATCATTGCCGAAAAGATGGCGAAAATGAAAATCAAAAGAGCGAAAACGGAGACTAAGAGAGCGAAGAAAAATAAGAAGCCAGAGCCTGAGCCAGAGAGTGAAGAAAGTGAAAGCGAAAGTAGCGAAGAAGAAGAACCAAAGAAAGGCAAAGGTAAGAAGTCTAGTAGTGTGAGTGTAAAAGTATATAATCAATCTTCTGGTGGTGATAAGAAAGAAAAAAATAATGATGTTGAAAAATGTTTCTTAAAGTTTTAAAAATTTGAAATTAATAATTCTCTTACTGCTTTTCTTTCAGAACCATTTAATGAATAAGTTGCCTTCACTTTCCTTATCTTAAAGTCTTTAAAGATGTGTTTTATTTTTTTTGAATAGTTATAAGATAAAATAAATTTACCTTTTATTCCTTTTACAGCATTAAATATTTCTTCTGGTGATACATAATGATTATATCCCCATCATTTTTTTTTCACCTTCTTCATATGGAGGATCTAGATAGAAAAATGTGTCTGGTGTGTCGTATTTTTTTATCACTGCTTTAAAATCTTTGTTTAATACTATAGTGTCTTTCAATCTATATTTTAATTTTTCAATGTTTTTCTTAAAATTATCTCTTGAAGCATGGCGACTATAATCTCTTTGATCGGCGAAAGAATTTCTTTTTCCGCCGAATGAATTGATTGATAAATATAAATTCCTGTAAAGTCTCATACTCGGTTCTTTGAATTTAGTTTTTTTAAATTTTTCAAATTTGATTCTTGAAGGTGTAAAATCATATTTATTAATTGTTTCTGCTGGCACTTTCTTCATATCTTTCCATATGTGATAAATATCTTTATCCAAATCATTGATGACTTCTAAATCGGATGGTTCTTTTTTTCTAAATACACTTCCAGCACCGATGAAAGGTTCAACGTATTAATGGAAACGATTACTTTTTTTAGAAATTGTTTTCCCCCCACCTTGGAAAAAATGACATAGTATATAATCTATTATATATAATAGATTGGATGGACAATAAACATATAATTATTAATGCGGAAGAAACACCTACGGGAGAAGTAGTTAAAACAAAAGAAGAAGAAGCCCTTGAAATTCATCATCATAAAAAGAACCCAAAAATATGGAATACTATATGGGTTGATAAACCATTAGACCAAGTTTTTCTTGACTTAGCGGATATTGCTGTTGACATTCAAGACAACAAAAAAAATTGATTTTTCTGTTTTGGTTGGAATTTCAGTTTTGGTTGGAATTTTGATTTTGGTGGGGTGAAAATTTGAATTTTTCAAATTAACTGCTATATTCGTCCGCAAAATATCGTAAATTTTCGCGAAATGTTACCGTTAAATTTGAAAATTTGAATTTTTGTCACAAAAATGAAAAACTGTCACAAAAATGAAAATCTGACACAAAAATGAAAAACTAATTTTTGTTGTTGTCTTGAATGTCAACAGCAATATGAGTAAGATATTAATAAAGGATAAGAAAGGTAATAAGGGGTATGCTTGGATGCTTGTTTGGATTGATTGCTATTCAAGATATTTAATAATCATTCCACTAAAAAATAAAACAGCAAAAGAAGTATATTATGCTTTGAAATCTATACCTTATAAACCAAAGTCAATTACAACTGACAGCGGAGGAGAATATAAAGGTGCTACTCGTGATTATTTTATTGAAAATGGAATTAAACACGATGTCGTTGAAGTTGGCGACCATAGAGCGCTTGCGGTTGTTGATAGAGTGATAAGAAGTATTAGGAGATGGCTTGACCTTTTATTTGAAACTAATAGAAATTTTGACTGGGTAAGTTATATTCAAGACTTGGTTAATGCTTATAATCATAAAGTTCATAGAGGAATTCAAGCCAAACCTGTGGATGTCTTTGCTAGAAGAGATAAAAATAAACAGACTATCACTCGGGATAATCTAATTAATGAATTCAATGTTTGCGATAATGTAAGAAAGGAAAACAAACGGAATCTATTTTCCAAAGGCGGTAAGACTTTCAGCAAAATTATTTATAAAGTCAAAGGACGAAAAGGGTTTAAAATCATATTAAATAACGATGAGTTGGTAAGCCCGCGTGATTTATTGAAAACTGAATTTAATAAACCAATTGACGAAGAAAAAGATGTGAAAGAGCAAACCAAAGAAGTTATTAAAGAGAAAAAGACAAAAGAATTATTAAAAAGAGAAGACATTCAACCAGAGAATATCATGACTTCAAAGAGAGAAAAAAAGGCGAAGGTAATATTGGATTTATAAGCAAAAAAAATAAATAAAAGGCATTTATTTAGGTGAAGATAACTTCCATCGGACTTGAACCCGCAACCTAAAATCTCAATGACTACGTCGAACCAATTAGTCTCTTCGCCTAATAAGCCTACTAGCAAGATGGGAAAAATTGTATTTGAAGTGTTATCAGCCGCGCGTTAAAATCTAGAAAATCCTATTTTCGTGAATATGACCAGCAACACCCAGACAGCGCGGTGTCTGGCTGTCTGTAGGCTCCAGACAGAAAATCAGAATTTTGTCTGGACAGGTTTTCATTGGAAACCATGTCTCTAATACCGCGAGAAACCAAAACTAAAAATGAATGGATTGAAGAATTTGAAATACGACAAACAGGAAGGGATAGTCCAGGCAGATAAAATAATATGAGAAGGAAGAATTTCTAAAGCTGATAAAGAAATTGCGTGTCTCGTTGAAAAGAAACAGCCAGACCTGATTAAGGTTGATGCGATTAATGAGATGTTGCAACGATTGAGTATTGAAAATAATGAAGTAGAGGAAGACAGACTTATTCGCTTGAAAAAAAAGAAATTGGAAAAAAAAATAAACATAGAACGGGATAATTTCTATAAGTGGAAAAAAGATAATCGTGGCCAACTTTCCGCTATTATCATGAATAGAATTCTCGCTGGTATTGAAAAAGAACATTTATCGTTTAATTCTTCTTTTAACAAATACTCCAGTGATGGTATTAACGAATACGTAAATGATAGGATTAATAGAAATATTAAACGAGAACACAATAGAAACATGCACAGAGTATTCAGAACCGAGAGTGAGGATAGCAACTCGGAATAAAAAAGACTTCGTGCTAAATAGTTTTCTTAAAAACCAAGGGGTTCAAACCCCACCCTAATTCAAAGGAATTTCTATTACACATGCTTTTTGGTGTGTGTAATAGACAATGGGAGAGCCAAATGAAGTAGCAGACCAACTCGGCGAAATCAACATCGCTGGGAGTGGTAAGTCATAACTCTATTGTTTCTCTTTAATGATAATTAATATGATTGTAGGTTTTTGGAAGCCGTGGGGCGAGCTTGAAACTGAAGCATCTGCTGAGTTTAAGAACCCAAAGATAGTTAGGGTTCCAAGGGAATTCGTTCAACTTGACAAGAAAAAATAATTTCTTTTCACGCTGAGCGAAAATATTTCGTTCGCAACCCCGTGCAGAGAACTGATAATTATTCGTTCGCTTGGATTGAACGAGATGAAACCATGAAAAAATCCAAGGAAGAAAACATTCTTTCTGGCTTCGCTCGGGAAAGATGAAGAAGAAATTCTCGTCTTTCCATCGCTTTCAGCCTTGACGAAGAAGGTTGGCGGTGATGAAGGTTCTATCAATTGGGTTGTCCCACTTGAGTTGTAAGAAAAGTCTGTTTTTGAAAAAATAGACTCCATAAGTTTATTTATGTATAGTAAATAAACTTATTTTCTTAAAATAAGGGTTTTTTTGGTCATCTTTTATTTTTTCTTTATTTCTCTCAGTGCTCTGTGGAGGGCTCTTTGGGGTGTTTTATGCTCAATCTATAATCTCTTTTAGATTATAGATATTATTGATTTTCGTTTTTATTAAAAAACCTAAAAAAATTCTAAACTTTTCTTGTTTTTATTTAAAAGCAAATAAAGAGTAAGAGAGATTTCTTTATTCTGTTTGCTTGTATTGATTGAAAATTTTGATTTTGTTATTTTGGTGTTTTGGCGCTTAGTATTGATTTGCGGGAGATTAATAGGAAGGCTTATTTCGTTATTTACAACTCGTAAGAAGGCGACGACGAAAGTCGTTGCCGCATTACGGGTTATCTTCTACTCAGAGGAAGTTACAGAAGCAGATGGAATGAAAAGGCATGCCTGCCTGTGCACAAGTCAGGCAAAGGACGAGCAAAGGTTCCGTAAAAGCGGTGTTTTTTGAGAGCCGCAAGAATCGGCCCAGAAAGGTTAGCGGAAGAAATTTAGGCCTCCCGGTGGAAAATCGTCCCAATTTCAAAATCCTGCAACCAGGGATTTCTAGTATTGGTGGTGGTGATCCCACAGTACTTTGGGTCTAAAAGTTTTCGTCTCTTGTTCTCTTTGCTCTTATTGCCTCATTGCAATATCACAAGTCTATTCGCTCTGCCCTAAGCTTTTCTTTCCATTTCCTTTTTGTCTGCTTGTTTTTCCCCCATAACTCCTATGCACAATGAGCTCAAATTAACAAATATTCCAAGCACATACCTTTTGCATAGCCAACAGCAGATCAGCTCAGATTTGGTGTTCCACGAT